>JAZGTJ010009402.1:0-19442 GCA_036877575.1 Botia almorhae
GTACCTCATTGGCACCGCTGAACAGAGGTTCTCCAGTGTGCATCTCCACCAGGATGCAGCCCAGAGACCACATGTCTATGGCCAGATCATACGGCATTCCCAGAAGAACCTCCGGCGAGCGGTAGAACCGGCTCTGGATGTACTGGTATATCTGCAGACAAACACATCACACTTACCGAATGTCACTCTTTCACCTTGTAGACATGAACGTTACAACTGTCCTTCATAATGTACAGTAACTGTTACAGAGACTGGCAGAGAGAAGTGAGCGACTGTCTCACCCGCTGGCCGAGCTGACAGGAGCTGCCGAAGTCCACGATCTTGATGGCGGATCTTTTGGGGTTGCAGAGCAGGATGTTCTCGGGTTTGAGGTCACAGTGGATGATGCTCAGCTCAGGAGTGGCCAAGAAGAGCAGCGCGGTGCACAGCTGCTGAGCAAACTTACGTGTCAGGTTTAGAGACACGCCGCGGAAGTTTGTGTTCCTCAGCAGATCATACAGATTATAGGACAACATCTCGAAGACCAGACACAGATGGTTCCGGAACATGAAATGACGTTTCAGATGAACTGCAGGAGGAATAAAGGGCATGATGACAGTAACAGACACAACACAACAGCACAATCACAGTTTCTTTAGATGTCACAGGAACACTGCCGTCCTGGTGGCACTGTGAAGAAACACATAGTCCATCAACGGAGTATTTACTACATGCAGACACTGTTGCCCACCTACATACACATCCACACAGGCCTCAGAACTCAAGAGATGGACCAGAACCACCCCAATAAACAGATTTCATTTCTTTTATGCAGTAGTACTCTGGTTCAATCTTGAAATTCAATATTGCAGTGCTGCTTAGACTTCTGTTGTTGCTCTATAAGCATTTATAAGTCACCCTGGATAGAAGTGAAGCCATTTAGTGTAATGTACATGACTACATACAGAGGTCAGACACCTCAACATTTATAAAAGCAACTATGCGCTACTGGTGCTAATTTACAGAAGGTTAAAAGGTGGACAATATGACAAACGATTGTGTTTTACCGATGTAGTACTTCATCTCTGTGTCGTGTTTGTTCATGAGCTCCAGCAGTCGGACTTCAATCTGAGCCTGATTCAGAAAAGCCTTTTTATTCTTGATGATCTTAACGGCCACCCACTCCTGTTCCACACGGTCATACGCCTTCACCACCTGCCAAAGGGGCGACACAAACACACTCGGGTCACAAAGACATTTCTCCAGTGTGGAGATCATCAGAGAGGATCTGAAAGACTCACCTGACCAAACGAGCCTTTGCCTATGAGAGAGTCAATCTCATATCTGTCCATCCATTTCTCGCCATTTTTAACGATGTAGTCAAAGTTGTCGTCATCGTAACCGTCGTTGTAAATTTTCCTCTCCTTCTTGTTGCTGGAGTCCTCCCCTTGACCCTGCTGGTGACGGCGCTTCTTTTTTGCATAGTAAACCTAAAATGATTCAAAGCCACTGAATCAAGTCAACCGTGCTGCAATGAGCCGCAAAGATTCAATTCAGCCCACAGTAACTAGCAGTTTAATGAACATTGTTTCTTTATAATACAAACTGTTCAACACACGTATCTGTTTTATGTTATCTGATACCTGTTTGATAGCATATCTTATATAAGAATACAGATCCTGTGTCTGCAGAATTAGAACAGCCCTCAATAACAAACTCATCTCCAGCAGTTTGCCTGTGTGCTTTTTTATAAATGCTTTCAGCAGCCAAAAGGAATGCAGTATTCCCAGCTCAATTTTTCCATGTGTGAAAACACCATTCAGTAGATTTGGCCTGGGCTGCTTAGGTTTATTAATATAAATTATGATACATTAAACTCTGTTTATGGCTCTGTACAATTTCAACAAATGTCTAAAGGATTAGAAAAGAAAATGTTTATAAGGGGACAGTACTACTGGTAAGAGTCGACCTTGTAACCTGAAGGTCGTGGGTTCAATTCTTAGTGCCGGAAAAAAACAACCAAGGTGCCTTTAAGTAAGGCACCTTTCCCCCAGTTGCTCCCCAGGTGCCGCAGTGCTGGCCACTGCTTCGGTGTGTTCTCACGCTCTGCAGTGTTGTTTACTACCCACTATTACTACTTACTATTTCTAATGTGTGTGAACTAACCGGATGGGATAAATGCAGAGGAAGAAATTCAGGATGAAATGTGTCACCCTATTTGGCCTGCACACCACTTCTCTCATTAAC
Organism: Botia almorhae; assembly: GCA_036877575.1. Lineage (NCBI taxonomy): Eukaryota > Metazoa > Chordata > Actinopteri > Cypriniformes > Botiidae > Botia > Botia almorhae. The sequence goes on from JAZGTJ010009402.1 coordinate 2,227, forward strand.
ATTGAAATTAACGTGGCACCTCATTGATGTGTTTGTAGGTTTTGATCAGCTCGATGGAGAGTTTCCGTAAAGGTGCAGTCGCTGGATCTCGAAAACACTGAGGCATTCGCCTCTGTAGCATCACCATATCAGCAGTTACCTGCAGAACACAGCAGACAGACATGAGCAGAGCAATGCTTAACTGACACCAGTACAGCTGCTTGTACCTGCTCCAAGTGTGCGCATGTGTACCTGGGTGTTGTCAGGCTGCGGGGCCTGTGCAGTGGCTGATTGATCAGCGCTCTGCGAGTGACCATCACTGAATGGTGGGTCAGAATGGGGCGTCTGTGTGTCCATCTGCACACCGGCCGAATGGAAGGAAAACGAGGGAGCCAGGCGGACAGAGGAGGGTTTGCATGCTGAGGTCTCTCCTCCTACAACACACACACACAAATGCAGGACATTAGCAGAGAAAGACAGACAGACAGCCTCATCCTATAAAGATACAGGAGACACACGTGTCTTTGCTTGTTACTGGAGACTCATTTTCTCCACATTATTTAATAGATGTAATAGTGGAGTGTGTGCGACAGGGAGACTGCAGAAAAAAGCATCTTGATTAGGTTACAGACAAACCTTAAAGAACAGACATGCTTTTGGCACAAGATAACATTTGACAAACACATGTTACAGTCTCTCGAACACATACAAGCATCGACTGTCGACATCGACTTTTGCACACACAAAATTGCAGATCTAATCATGTTTAGGATCTCACACACATGTGCACGTAACACTGAGTGCACAAACAGGCTCTTTTGTTTTTAAACAGGTTATTACAATTACACAACTGTAATATTAAGAAATACACGGACGTCTATATGAATTAAACATTTTATATGGGAAACAAAAATAATAAGTATAAATAATAAGTGATAAGTAATAAACAGTTACCTGTCTATATACTCAAAGTAATGGCGTATTTGTGTCATTGTTTGATTAATGTGATGTTTGGAAATGTGACTGTCTGCAGCGGGTGGGAATTCTGCAGATCATTAAGTCGTCATTTATCAGCAACCTCACCAGCAAACACAATGCAGCACATTCACACTGGTAACCAGCTCTCACAACCCCAGCAACAGTGCCTCATTACCATCACCTACCACCAGGAAGATGCTACATGATTGGACAGAGAGCTAAGGAGCCAGCCAATCAGGAAAGGGTATGCAAAAAAACGCACTTTTGTTGCTAGGGCAGAGCTCTGAAGTTCTGTCCAATCAGAAAACAGGTAAGAGGCATGAAATTGAACTGCACTTTGACACATTTCCCAGCACAGTTTAACACAGTATTTGCTGACAGAAAAGCTCTGGGGTGAAGAACCCAAAACCGTTTTGTCTAAGAAAGGACCTGTGACCCTATAGACAGCTACTGCCACAGGACCCTCTGCCTATATTTCTAAACATTTATAGATGACCAGCACATCTATTCTGGCCAGTGATCAATCTTTTCTAATCAATCAATCTTTTATAGTTCACTTGGGTCATGTGTACATGATACGTAGACCCCATCACTGTGATGCACACAAAGTACAGCTTTTATCTGTTTACATATACCATTTATTTAGGATGTGTCACAAATCATTACATTTCACCTTTGATTCCATCTGCTCCCGTTACCGTCTACTGGATCTGTTTGAGCACTTAAGTTCTGTTGCCTAAAGTTTAGTTACAGTATAATACTACATAGCTTATGCTCACCTGTATGCATTGTCTTTTGACAAATCTCATATCATTCTGACAGAGGAGTCCATCTGCAAACCACAGCCCGCTGCAACAACACAAATATCACCATTAGAAACTCCTCACACACTTATAGCAGCAGTACACCACTAGTTGTGTGCACTTACAGCAATCCCCAAACAATCACATGAACAATACTGCATTTAGTGCATTACTGTAGACTGTATTTGCTAGATTTACCTGAACTGACTAGCAAGTGGTTTCCAGGTGAGAATAGCCCTGATGTTTCAGCAGGGTCTTGCAGTATTAGATGTTTGAGTTGATCTTCAACTTGCACAACCATTGGTGAAGATCTGTCATGAAATCAATCGACACACGCCACAGAAATGTATGAGTTTTGACTGACGGAAGACACGTTGGTGTTTACATGAAATCTTTTTATGCAACTCCTCAAATGCAGGGTGACAACTTTTTTTTTGGATTTGTGGATTTGTGGATTTGTTGTGGTGGACAAATATTCAGTGTATACTGTCAACATTGGCTGACTGGCCAAAACAAAGAATAAAACAATAATTAAACAATGCAAATAATTCAGCGGATTTAAAATTGTGAATATTATAAGTGAGGTGCACAATGTGTTCAGGCATTTACAGGTTTAGATGCAAACAAAGACTTTACACACATCTGAACCTGCTGTCAAGATAAACAATCACATCAGAAAGAACGCAGCATATTCACACTCAATACATGCGCTAAACCACACCTCACTCAGGTAGAGCAGCTGTCATATTTCAGAGTAGAAACATGAGGTTCGAGTCTAGATCCACCCCTTTAGGTGCCGTCTATAGCTTTGACAACAAAACATCTAGAAACGATGATAAAGAGATCGTTCTAGCAGTGACAGCATCTGCTGGGACTGTTATGGGTGAACGGTAAACATCTCGAGCTCTGACACTAGTCAAGGTTGTTAGCTTGTTAACATTAACAAATAATCTCCTGCAACTTTCTACCGTCTAATTGTGTGAGTAATTCGGTAACTAATTCGGTGTATGTTCACATCTGTCATAGCTTGTCTGCAACTTTGACGCTACAAAAACCTGATTCACACACGATGAGAATCACAGCTGTCAAAACACTAGCCACGTTAGCCTAACTAGCTAACTAAACAGCAGCACCGACGAAACAATGAACACAGCAAACAAACTAGAGGAGCAGTCGCACGTTGGGTAAGTTAGAAGCGATGATGTTGAAAAGTAAATGAATGAAGAGTGCAATTCCCACACTGAGCTGTCGATCTTGAAGCTAGTTGAACATTAGCAGTGCGGGCCTGGAGACGATTAAGCCTGAACGAAACACGCGAACAAACGGTACCGTTGAACAGCTGCGCCTCTGACAAACTCCACAACACCCCGAATCAAACACAAATCACACGAAATGAGCGGGTAGTCCAGTGTGTGGGCATCGGTGAGAGTAACTAACCGTTAGCCGCAGCGCTAGCCGTCATCACTCACCGTGTCGCGCGCGTCTCTTTCTGACGAGAGCGATAAAATTCTTCAGAATAAATCCCAAACAAATCTCCGTCCAAAGTTCGTCTGATCGAAACCCTGTCGCTCAGCACCGCGTCCAAAGCACTGTAGAGAAATAAAGAGCGCCTCTCGGTGAGCGTCGGCGCGCTTCACAGCGCAGCAGTCCCGCCGTCCGTCAGTCACTCACTCATCCTGCGCGCGCGCCGCGGCCTCTGGACAAAATGGCGCGCGCACTCCAAACTCGCGCACAGGAGCGGCCTCCCGCACTCAAGCACTAAGATCACAGCGCGACGGCGCTGATCGTTAATCGTTTATTCTGGTCGTTTATCGATATATCAAGCGTTAACAGCGTGCGGTCGTATCACACGAGCCAGGCGTCAGTTATACGAAAGAAGAAAGTCAGGAACAAAATGGAAGCCGAGTGAGAACGTTTCTATGACAACTGTCAATCACACGCTGAAGTTCCCGGATGACCTCCTGACGCAGGGACTGTTCTCGGAGTTGTCATGGAAACTGCCAATCAATATTACGTTTCAAAGGGCAAAGAGAAATCTAAGGTATGTCCGCGACTTCACAAATAAACAAATTTACATTATTTTAACTCTTTCTTCAAAACAAACAAAATTAGTGTAGTGTTACTGTAACATAAATATTGAGAGTATTGCGTTAGCAGCACAATGGTTCTGGGTTCGATTTCCAGTGTTAGCGTCCTGATAAATTATATACCTTGAAGCACTTCAAATGTTAATATAAAAACGTACGTGTTAACGAATAACAGCAGCGACACAAATACAGATTATTTATATTATACAGAAATATAAATAAATCGTTTCCAAATAACCCTAATTTTGACAAGGATGTGTTTTTATATTAAATATATTTATCTGAGTATCAGGACAAGCCCATCGACATGACGTCAGCGACCATATGACACCGATAAAGATACTTAGGTAAGACATCAGACTGAAACGAGTCAATAAAGTCTGTGATGAAGAGGTAAGTGTAGTGTAGTTCATTTTAAACTGCAGTGTGTTTCAGTATAAATACACAGATTTAAATAAGCAGTACTTTAGGTGGATCGTAGTAGTGAGTTAGTGGTTTACAGGTAGTGGGCAGTAAATCAAGCTTATGTCAGCAGCTGTAGTGTGATTGTGCAGAAGCTGCTGTCTGGTGTTGTGGTGATCAGCAGCAGAGATACACTGCAGATGAGCTCCAAGAGTGAAAGTATTTGAACCTTTAACAACTTCTGTTTGGTCAGTATGCTAAACTTCATTCATCTTCTCTGTATCCCATTCAGCTGGTGTCCAGTAACACTGAGGTTGTAAACCCAGGGAAAGTTCCAGCAGGTAGAAACAGACACTAAGACTAACCGGGGTGTGTGTCAACATAAAGGTAACCCAGTAAAAACTAATTAACTGTAGAAGACTAATCATCTGTCTCTGTGGAAGTTTTTGTGTGTGTTTTGTGTCAGAAGTCTCACTGTCATCTTGTCTCATTTTCATGTCTCATTTAAAGTTTTCATGTCCGTGATTTGTGTCCTACAGAAAACCTCATTACCAAAGTTTGTGATTAGGGGTCACCTGATTTTCGTTTAAAAAATCATTAGGCATCACTGAGATAGAAACAAGTAAATTTAAGCTAAAATATAATTTATAACAACAGTTCCTCCGCCAGGACCACATGCCAGACATGTTGAACACATGTTGAATAGTCATTATTTTTTGTGCACTTGCTGCTTTCTGAAATAAAGGTTGAACCACGGTAGTCACATGGACTATTTTAACAATGTCTTTATCACCATTAAGGTTTTGAAAGTGGTATTTAGGTGTGGGGGTAATTAATGACAAAACTTTTTGGTAAACTACTTTCAGATCGAGAGAGGCGTCAATGTATGATGTATAAACAATGTATGAAGTTCCTGAGAAATGTTTATTCATTAAAATTATATTTAGCAACAGAATTCTAATCTGCTCTGAACTGTGTTTAGAAGATCATGAGTGATTTGCTCTATTGGATTAAACCATTCACTTGATAACTGAAGATTCTGTTAATGGCAAAACATTCAACAGAACTCAAGATTATTTCCTCACCTGTGCATTCATATGGATGCTGCTGATGATCTCTGATATTCGAGAGAACAGTCATCAGACCCACTGTATGAAGAATCTGAAACTGAGAGTTAAACACGTTGATCATTTTCTCACCAAATTCTCCAGAAATGGTAACTATACAATAAAACCTAAATTATACACACAGTGACGCAGCTGATGTTGTATGATCAGCGGACAGCAGGTGGCAGTATAAGCTCAGTGCGCCATTTATCCTAACGAAGAATAAGAGACGAGTTTGACGTTTGTGGATGTATAGGGATCGCGTGCTAAACAATATCAGTCTTATAGCAGAATTTGAGCGCTTATTACGGAGTGAAAGCAGGTATCTGTGTGCTGTGTAATGTGATAATGGCTGGTTAATGTGTGTGTTTGTTTCAATGATAGTCAATGTGTTTGTAAAGGTTTGGGGTGATGGTGGAGAATTCTCCTTCTCCTCTACCAGAACGAGCCATTTATGGCTTTGTGCTGTTTCTGGCGTCTCAGTTTGGATTCTGTAGGTTTTTACATGATCTTTTTTACAACTACAACATATCTCGTTTAATGTGAAGTAGTTCGAGTCGATTGTGTTTAAGTATGTGAGATAAGTGTGCCGTTGTGTATTTCCTCTCATCAGTGCTGTATGTAGTGTGGGCTTTTCTTCCGGAGGTTTGGCTTCATTCAGTTGGATTGACTTACTGGCCTCAGAAGTGAGTGAAGCTGTTGTTGTTCAGCTCAGAGAATGTACACACTAACACATGCTAACATACGGCATGGTTTTTAGATACTGGGCTCTGGCTGCTCCCATATACCTGCTGGTCACTATAGCAACATGTTTTGTGCTGTTGTTTGGGGTCAATTTGATGAACACAGCTGCACTGGGATCAGTGGAGAACATCACAGGTGACTAGATCTTGAAGTCACAAACTATAAACCTAAATTTTTAACTGATCCTGGGTGAGCTCCATGTATAGATGGAGGCAGATGTTGCATTTTTAAATTAAGAGAATGAAGCTCATGCTGGTTTATCTGTTCTTCTGTCTTTTAGATCATTATGCTAAGAGTCAGCGTGTGGAGGAGTGTGATGAAGGAGCGATTCCCAGACTCCGAGATCTATCCATCAGCGAATTAAACCATCTGTTTTACCTCCATCATCAGGAGCCCTAAATGTGCTGTGGTGTCTGTATTGTTTGGTTGTGTCTAATGTTTTTCATGCGTCCTGACTCCCGGCTGCAATGCTGCAGCCTGTTGTGAGTTCTGCAGACATCATACACTTACAAACATACAAGACACAATATGAAATAAAATATAGAAAATATTAAAATATAGATTAAAATATAACAGGCGCAAAAGTTAAAATATAGGGAAGCAACTACCAATGACATAAAACGTGTAAAGGGTGCTCAACAGCAGAACATCCCATGTGTCTGATCACTGTTTAAGTTCAATGAATTCCTGTACAACTTTGTGTTCAATTGACACCTTATTCATTCAATAGCTCTGACAGCTTCAGATATTAAAGATGCTGCTTACAACAATTAACTACATCTGAAAAAAACAAAAATCCGTTTTTAGATTCTTTTTCCAGTTCCTGAATTTTGAAACAGGATCATATTTTTCTTCATACTGTCTTCTTCATCTTGTTTGTTCTTGGAGCAACACGTTCAAATGCTCTCCCTCTTTGTAAGTCGCTTTGGATAAAATGTCTGCTAAATAAATAAATGTCATATTTTGATTTGGATTGGATGACAAGACAAGCAACACAAGTATTTACTAGTTTTGTACATTTTTATTTGCCTTATTTGTTTGTTTACTAATAAACTTGTATTATGAAAACATCACAAGTTGTTTATAGTTTTATTCTGATTTGATTAATAAAGTTCTAAAATACACAAGTCTGTTTTTACTCAAACAATCTATGAACCGTGAAGACTAGATGTTTCAAATGAATTCTTCTAAAATAAATATGTAGGTTTACACATACCAACAGTGTAGTCTTTAAGTTCATTTTTAGGTTAGTAAGCCGCATGTCTTGTTGACAGACATAATATGTTTAGGGACCTTTTCATTAATTGCCGATATTTGTACAATTAAAAAAAAATCTGGCAGTTATACCAGCCATTACCTGAGCGGTGACGCAACGGGAAGGGGCGGAGCTTGTATTTCGACAACAGGAAAGGGAAACATGACTGCGGGTTAGTGATAGCAGGAGACACATGGGCTCCGAATCAGCTGCTGTATGTGATGAAAGATGCTCATAACGTTGTGCTACATCTACCTGTGGGTGCGATTTCAGAGATATTACACAGGCGTGATCCGCAGCGCGTTACATCGACTGAGCGGCGGTCAGAGCAGCGTTACTTTCTGCGCACTGAAGCCAGAGAGACTCCAGAAACAAGGACAGTCATCCGAGGACAGACTGTTCCTGAAGCTGGGCAATAAGGGCATTTACATCTCCGAACCGCAGGTGATAAATCAGGCTCCTTTTGTATGAGTCACTAATAAATCAATCAATCTCTACAGGGCCACAAGCTGTGTTTTGTGTGTGTGTGTTTTGTGTGTGTGTTTATATGTGTGTGTGTGTGGTGTGATCTGCAGGCATGTGATGATTTCAGTCACTGGTCTTTGCTGTTGGGTTCTTCACTGCTTTGTTCTCCACGGATTGAAAATGTCGCTTTCATCATAGAGGCCACAACAAGGCAGAAAGTGGGTGTGCCAGTTCCTAGCACGCACAAGAAAGTAAGCAAAGCCTTACAGATCACCAATACCTAGTGTTTACAAAGCAGAGATAGACATGCAGACAGCTGAAACCTGTGCTGACTGCACAAAATGGCCAGAGGAAGATATTTTTTATTTAGTGTTTTTTTTCTCTATTCTAATTCTATTTAAAAATGATAATCTTTATAATCCTTTAAAGCTACATGATATAGATTTTACTATAGAGTTAAACCCTAACCCTACCATATAATTTACAGTAGAGAATATACTATCAGTTACACATTACACAAAAACTAAGTGTACGTAATAAGTACAGTTAATGTACTATGGTAATTTTAGGTGCTTTACGGAAAAAACAGTTGATAAAATCTTGATATTAAAGATAGAAATATAATAATAAAAGAAATTGCACACATTTTAAACAACTGTTGAGGCAGTTTTTATTTATTTATCTGTCTCTGAGTCTGATCTAATAACATTCATATGTGTTTAGTTTTATAAGTATGTGTCTGCTGTCCAGGTGCTGAAGTGGTCTGATTACTGCCTACCTCTGGCACACAGTCTTGGGCAGCCGTACAGGGCTGTAGCTGAAGCCAGTCTGGAAAACTTCAGTCGGCTCGGAGTGGCTTTTATGGAAGATCGTCTACAGATGGAAAATGGCCTCATACCTGAAAGAATAGTTTGTTAGTTATATAAAAAGCTTTTCATTATTAAAGAGGTATATAGATTCAGTGGTTGGACTAATTTTGTGATTTGGGTTGTTACAGCCGTGTTGCTCCGGGAATCAGCCCTTAAAGATCTGTTAGCACAGCAGCAGTCAGACAACAGCAGGAAAACTGAGGCCGAATATCTCAGCGAGTCGGCAGATGTTGTTTTATCCAAGTTGAATCCATCTCGGAGAGGAACACAAGACATTCCACAGCCTAGAAACCTCAGTCTGCACCTAAATTCCCAGCTCAACGTTGACACGCAGAGCAGTGGAGCAGAACCTAGACCTTCACACGACCAGCAGGAGGAACTAGAGCACCACCACATGGATGGACACCATCTCCATCTCTCCAGCTGCAATGAGTGTCTGGAGCTGGAGAACAGTACTATCCTGTCGGTGAAGTTCGCCTCTGTGGAGAACATCCCTGATCTTCCTGATGATTACGCCACCATTGACAGCGAGGTGGAGGAGAGCTTCTCAGGGCAGAGCAGGCAGGTGAATGTGAGCGGCAAACCACCCAATGTCTTGGTCTTCACAGGGGGCAGCGAGGAACAGTTCCTGAGGGTCCGCTCCCTCCTGGCCGAGTGCATTGATACTGACAGCTACGTCATCTACCCCCTGCAGCCACAGCAGGCCCTAAGTGAACCCTGGCCTGAAAGCACCCTGCTCTTGGTGCTCGCCACCAACCAGGCCCTCACGCCGGAACTTCAGCAACGCTTCCTGTCCTACCTGAGTCAGGGCGGAAAGGTGTTGGGCCTTTCATCCACGCTCTGCCCCGCTGGACTCACTTTGCAGCCCAGAGATGTGCAGAAAGACCAGATCTGCATGCTGACCTTCACCAAGTCAGACAGCACAGAGCTGCAGCTGAGCGTGCTGAGCAGTGGAAGCGTGTATGCATGGGAGCCACAAGACAGCTGCGGGGGAGAAGTGGAGCTCTGGGGGGAGATTAGTGGACAGGAGAAGCACATGGTGATTGTTCGAGTGACAGGTGGCGCAGACAGTGGAGAGGCTGTATTGTGCCAGGTATTACAAGTCTTAGAGTTCTGTGTGCTAATTTGTCAACACAGCAATCCAGTCGTGCTAGAACGTCTATGTCTGGAACTAGATCTCTTGGTGTAGGGGGACATTATAAATCTTTTACTTACAACAAATAAAAAAGCAATAATGTACTTGTGGTTGTTGTCATTTGTGAATATAATCAGGGCTAAATGTTTTTTTGGCATCACTCACAATCACTTACTAGTAGATTGATGATCTGTGATCAGCAGCTGTGTTTCTCTTTTGCTGTATGTCATCCCTCAGGTCCAGCTGGAAGTCTCCCCAGACACCCATCTCACTCAGGGTTCTTCAGGGTTTTCTGAGCTGAAGATGAGCAATGCTCTACGCTATGAGGTTCTGACAGAGATCCTTACATCTTTGGGTCTGAGCTGTGAACTGACGCAGGTGCCTCCCCACAGCCCGCTCTACTTGCTCACCATGCACCAGGTCAGAATAACACATGCATACAACACTTTAAACCAGAACACCTGTTCAGTTACTCAACACAGAAATCTTGTTTGTCTGTCACTTTTGACAGCAAAACATTTTTTAAAGCAATAATGTTTAAACCCTAACATGAATCTTTGTGACATGTAACATTATTTAATTCCTAACCCTTTATGAAGTTTTGCTAGGGAATATGCTAATCAATGTATGCTGGGCTGTTGTTCGATTTCTGACAGTATCATTAATATGAAGAGTGTCACATCACATGTTATGATCAAAGCAAATCTTCAGTTCTGTGGTTCTGTGGTGTCAGAATCTTTGATTCCTCCAGACCTGAATGTTAACACACATCTGAATAGCTGAGAAGATCAGATGTTTCATGTCTGCATTTACACACACTGTAATCATCTCACATCAGCCTCACATTGATGCTTCTGAGCATTTGCATGAATAAAGCTGAAGTTTCAGATGTTACTGTTTTACTCTAAACACACAGCAGCAGAATACAGTTTTCATAACTCAATTCTGTTCATACACACTTAAGTGTGTGAAAGAATGACAACCTGTGTCCAGTGACTACCTGACACATTCTATCAGATCAGATGTTTAAAATCACACTTCTTATCATTCCCTTTCAAGGCACCGGTTCTTAATCCCGGTCCTGGGCACCCACAGAACAGAAGTTATCTGACACCAGTTCAGTTCAAGTACCTCTTTTGATTTGAATCAAGCGTGGTGAACAAGAAAAACTTACAAAATATGTAGTAAAGATCTCTGACCCCTAGGTGTCAGTCTTTAGTTGTGAAAACCAGAATTTACTCCAAGTAGTTAAATAATTAAGGAATGTGTTTTTTAATATTTTCACCGAAATATATGTCTGCAGAAGAACTAGCTGAAATGTGTGTGGAAGCGATTACGTTTATAACGTACCCCACATTATAAACTTGATCAGCCCGACTTGTGAAACTAATTCGATTATTTGCCCACTATTGTTAAAAGGCGGGTAAGTGCTAGCTAGTCATAGTAAATTACTGCTCACCGCTGGCTTATTCATTCAGATCTCTGCTAAAGGCTCCTGCTGGGTCTTCAAGTTCTTCATTTTTACTATATACAGCTGCCAAAACAAATAAATTATATTGATTATTTCCCAGACATTTTTGTAATAGTAATTGAAAAAGAACTTGTGTAGAACTTGTGATTTTCCATTATTCTAACACACTGCTTTGGTTAAAGCACCAGGCGACCCTTGAACATCAGATGTGACCCTTGACACCAAACAGCTTCCTAGATGTGGATAATTTAAAGAGGGATTGTGACAGGTTCTGTGTGTCGGAAGATGTGATGCAGAGAGTAGCATATCCACAAGCCCACTTTTATTTTATTATACAATTAGTTTTTCTTATTGTAGGGTGACATTTAACCCTAACTAACACCCTACTGATGAACAGCCAGTTTTTCCCCAGGCTGTGTGAGTGTGAGGCAGTTCTGTTCATCGCATCTGAAGGAAGTTCATCGGATCATGCAGACTGAAGGAAGCATATGTGGAACAGTGCAATTCAATGGCCCCACTTCTGCTGCTGTCTTTAAGTTCAATTCAGATGTATTTATATACATCATATACATCTATGTTGCATTGCTTCAAAGCAGTTTTCAGTTTTACCAAAAAACAGGAAACATTATGAAATATGTATAACACACAGAATACATTATTGCAAATCTTATTGTTCATTATAAGAATAGAATAGAAAGTGCTTTATTGCCAAGTATGTTTACACACACAAGGAATTTGTCTTGGTGACAGGAGCATCCAGTGCAGAATTAAAATAAGGAAACCAGTTAAATAATACAGTAAAGTGCAGCAATAGTAGTTTTGTGAATGCACAGAAAGGTTATTTCACAAATATGTTATTTACAATGTTATTCACAGGTGTACAGATTATGATTATGAAGGACAGATTATTTTTGGCGATGTTATGTAGTAATATACAGTTGAGTTGGGCAGTGTGGAAGTATAACAGCTTGTTACTAATTTAAGATGTATATTAGTAAAACTTATTAGGGATGCTAAGATTGTAATTGGTTTATGAATATGAAGTTGACTGAACTGATGATATTTACAGCACATGTGGACTATTTGAATCATTGGACTTTTGGACGTGCATCAGAAATACCTGTCATGTATAAAGACTCATACCTCTCTCAGTGGTTTATGAGAGGGTCAAATATTCAGACTGCTTACTGTCACAAATCTTGTGTCCTTATATTTCTTCTTTTTTTTACTTAAATGACATTTTTGCTGCTTGGTTAGGGTTAGTGTTAGGTTCAGTGATAAATTCTGTTTTTGTGCGGAGAAGGAAGTTTTGCTTTCTGAAACTTACAGACTGTAACACACCCAGTACAGCTAACTTGAGGAAATGCAAGTTTAGTTTTTATTGTCTGTTAATAAATTATATAAATTAAAGTATTAACTTTTTTGTTTAATAAAGTATTAAGAATCTGACCCCATGTGACAGACAGCTTAGTTTTTAATATAAAAGTATGTGATGGGGGCAATCCAGCATGTTGTTTGTAAAGTAGGATGCAGGGAGAGGTTGAAACACAGCCAGCATGTGAAAATTGATTAGACACGCTGATCAGCTCATTAAATCAAGGGCTGGTATGAGAACTGACATTCAGTGATGTTTCCTTTCATTTCAACAGTGCTGCCACTAAAAGAAGAATGAATCAAAACAACATTGTACATTCAACATTGTCACTCGTTTTAGTTGATCTGAGCATGATGTGGCTTGTGTCTCGGCAGGAGCAGCGCAGCAGTTTTCTGCAGTGGTTGAGAGCAAAGGTGAATGAGACATGTGGTGTCTTGCAGACGAAGGCAGGCAGATTCAGGGTGATCTGGGCGAGAGAGGAAACGACTGACCTGGGGGATGGTGAACAAGAGTTTCACATTGACCCACCACAGAATTTCTCTGAGCACTTTAACCTGCAGACATACCAACAGCATCTGCAGACTCAACATTTGGGCCAAACCGTCATCTATGCTGATGTTACATCCTCCACCATGGACCTGCTGGAGAGGTACGTAAAGAGCGAGAATTGGTTCCACTGCACTGAGGTCTTGTGCCTTTCCTGGTGGGTTTTTGCTGCTGCCTCCCGGTGGGGAGGCTGGAACTAATTTAATGCATGAGGGAGCTCATAGCAGTAAGACGCAACTAATAGAGCCTTTGTCAGTGGACTCGCACTAGGAACTAGCCAGTCAACAAACTGTGGTGTGGAGCAGGTGGAAACCATTACAGCTGTCATAAAGTTTGACAAATGGATGGCAGATCAGTGCTGAAGAGATTGTTAGTGACAGTGTTGTCATTAGGCCTGTATAGTAACGAGGAAAGGGCTGTGAAGAAAAAACATCTACAGTTTGATTTTCCCGCTGCTTGATTATAAGAGTAATTTTCAGATGTCCCCTGCTGCACCTTGTAAAATTATTCTAGAATTAAGAGTCTTGAGTGGATGGTGGGCTAGAGAGAGAGGAAGTTTATAACAGTATTTATAATATAATCAGTGAGGCAGAATGATAATGGAGCTTTTGTTGTTGTTGTATTGATATTGATCAGATGAACAGGCTGATGGTCTTGGTGAGGCTGAGGAGGGTTTTGTGTGTGGTAAAGGCGTATTGATGTGCGTGTGTGTGTGTGTGTTTAATGAACGTATTAGCACTCTGTTTGAACAGCACACACTAATTAATATCAGGCAGTCTGAGACTCTCTCACTGTTTTTCCACAAGGTCATGACAGAGCAGAATCTCAATGACCTCCCCATCACATCTCATTCACAATGAGCTTTACCGCAGTAACCCTTTGTTTTGCCATTTAGTGAGCAGGTCAGATTCATGCTCTGACCAAGACTCAAACATCTAGACTCAAACATTTGTGGTTCAGACCTTAAACATCATCAGATCTGCAGCAGAGACATGAGTGAGATGAGACCGATGAACTGAGTCTCATGATCAGGAATCACAGCTATAAAATAATCAAATAACCTTCAGAAGCTGTCAGCCGAACGGCTTGTGTTTTCCATGATCTGTGGTCAGCGGTCAGATATTATCAGATGCGTTATCAGTTGTTTGGAATACAGATGTGTAGGATTGGTTGTTTGATATTGTTTAGTTTAATTATGTTATTAGGCATGTTTTATGATATGATATCATTTTATCAAACGTTTTGCTAGTGAGGTTGATCTGAAAAGGCTTAACCTTTTATTTACTGTCACTATTGTTTCACTAGTGAGAATTTACATGTACATTTATGTAAATGGCAGACGCTTTTATCCAAAGCGACTAACATTGCATTACATTATACATTGTTTCTGAGTATGTGCAATCCGTTGTTAACACCATGCTCTAACCACGAAGCTACAGGAAAGCTATCGATATTTCAAATATGTACACACACACACACAAACTGACATGTTCAATTACACAGTAATCAGTGTTTGTTTTAACAGTGAAATTAAATCCAAACTAACACAGTATGGAATTAAACTTAGTTCCTGTGAAAAACAGCGATTCTGTATGTCGGTACACAGAGGTGAAGCTGCCAAACAGCGAAGCATCAGGTTTGTAAAATTACAGAAAGTAAAATTAGTCCAATTGACCTGCAGCTTCAACACCAATTATGGAAAATTGTTAGCAGATGTGATCAGTTCTTATTTCATATTCTCCAAACATCTGGTGCTCAGTGTTGAAATAAAGCTTTAGGTCTCTGGAGAGAAAGGTCACAAGGATTTCAGCTCCAATTACTGTGGGTGGGGCATGGGGTGGGCGAGGAAAACAATCTCTTATGCCGGGTTCACACTGCCCGATTTTCATAGTCGTCAGATTGCTGTTTTTCTCACACTGCACTGCTGTGTGGGGTAATTGCTGGTGTGAGCACATTAGACCACAGATCATTACACAACTTTTCTACAGGATGAACCACAGACAACTCTGTCTGGTTTACAAACTACATTTCACAACCAAACACACACAAGAAGTGTTAGTGAAAAGACAGGAGTTCTCATAAGAGACTGGATTTCTTCCTTTTAAAAATAGTAGCCGGCAAGAAGCTTGTGATCCAAGTTGTCTGTGCATAGATTTGCAGTGAAGAGAACAAACAGAAGAATATGAAGGCGAGAATGGTTATGGGAAGATGCAGGCAGCAAAGATTGTCTCTTCTGTTCTGTTACTGGTCTCTGACTCCTCCCCCTGAACGTTTCTGCCCTGTATCTTACGCCCTCATTGGCTGTAGGTCATCGCCAATGTAATTTCCTGTCATAACCCATTTTTACATGGCAGGACTCTGAGTTGCAAAATCTCAGTATTTCACTGAGATTGTGTCTTTGTTAATGCACACAGTGCAATTGTTAGGGAAACGAGCACGATTTTCCTCTGTCTTTGAACATTTGTCTGCGATTTTCTCTACTGTCTGTTTGATCAACTGTCTGTAAGTCAAAATTGGGGCTAAAACCATGCAGTGTGAACTCCACATCCAGCAGTTTGATCAGAATACACTGTGTCTGTGTGTGTGTGTGTGTGTGTGTGAAACTCATCGATCAGCTCTGTGCTTCTATTTGAAAATGATAATTGCAGCTCTTCCAGAAACAGGATTATTCCAATTAATCACATTTTCAGATTAGGTGGCCATATTGATCACATTAATGCTGCTGCCTGATCAATACTAATATATTTATGCTAATAGCTGAAAAGCCAGTTTTAACAACACAGATCACTGTCATCGTTCATCATATTTTTGCTTATTTCTGTCATCTTGATTGTAAAATATATCTGAACCATGGGAACATTTTTGCATTTTGTTTTGTCATATACTGAAAATAAAGAACCAATTTCTAATCAACATACGTTCTATTTTTCTGATTAATACAATGAAATAAACTTCATAACATTTAGTTTTGTAAAGGGTTCAGTAATATGTGTGTTCAGCTGAGTGGGAATCTGTATCTGCATCAGTCACATTTAACATGCTGCTGTTATGATAAACAGTGTGTGTGTGTGTGTGTGTTTTTGAGTGTGGAGGGTAGCCTTGTGGATCTCAGGGTAACTGACACTTTTGGTTGAGTAGCTACAACAAAAGACATTGGGGGGGGACATACACAAAGAACTTTGTTGTGTGTCTATCAGCAGTATTCTTGTAGCTCAGTTGGTAGAGCATTGTCTTAACAGTGCAAAGGGTGTGGGTTTGATTCCCAGGGAACACGTATACTGATAAAATGTATACTGTGAATGCAATGTAAGTTGTTTTGGTAAATGTAAAGTGTAGTTACATTTGTAAATGTCATTTACATTTGTTTGTCTGTCAGTATTTGGTTTACTGTTGTTCTAGGTATCACTCGCTGGTTAAAAACAGTTACCAGTTACTGGACTTTTAAAAGATTTAGTTTATCCTCAGCTGCTTACTATAAAACTACTTTGAAATAATGTCTTGTGAAAGGTGCTACAAAAATAAAAATGATTGGGATTGATTGTGTCATACGACTTATCAGCATACCAAATAAACTTCAAATTTCATCTTTATAACTTTAAAAACCTGTATGCTGATGTTTAATCAAATGGCTCAGTTATTTTTGTATAAAAATATTCCTGCACAGTCACAGTCACAGATCAGGTGATCAGACTCATCCAATAAGCATTCTGTTTCCTGTTAGTCAGCATGAAACAGCAGCTTTGATTTGTCAGCTGTGATTCGTTTCTCTTGCAGTGAAAGCTGTTTGTTGTTTGAGTCTAATTGTTAATTGTGAGCCTGCTTTCACAACCTTCTTTCACAACCAGATTAACCCCCCCAAACACACACACACCTCTTCTTCAGCTGCTAAGAGCATTACTGTGTGTGTGTGTGTGTGTGTTTGAAAGAGGGAGATCTTTGGCTGATGTCACTTGTGTTGTAGGAATTAATTTGATGTCTCATTACATATTAATCTGAGAGGG
>JAZGTJ010009403.1:2855-16419 GCA_036877575.1 Botia almorhae
GTGGGGAAATAAACAGCTGAAGTAAGCTCAGCTGGGCTCCTTTGGTTAGATAAAACAAAAGCATTCATTGTTCTTAACCCCACAAGAACTGCAATCTGGAGTGTATTGATACTGTACACACCGCTCTCTCTCTCTCTCTACTGTTGCTATGCACAGTAGCATGTGATAATTCCTCTTTTAAAAGCCCCGTTTGACACAAGGAACAAACAAGAACCAAAACTATCTCTGAATTACTCACAAGCGTTAAAAAAGGACTGAATATTCCAAAACACCTGCACAAACCAAACACACACACAAACCTAACACACACACACAAACCAAACACACACACACTCACACAAACCAAACACACACACACACACACAAAAACCAAACACACAACACACACCAAACACACACCAAACACACACCAAACACACACCAAACACACACCAAACACACACCAAACACACACCAAACACACACCAAACACACACCAAACACACACACACCAAACACACACACACCAAACACACACACACCAAACACAAACACACACACACCAAACACAAACACACACACAGTGCTGTCAGCTCATCTGTGAACGTTCTCGTCTGGTTCTCTGGTGATGAAAAGTCTTCCAGACAGTGAGTGACCCGTGAGTCTGTGATGAAAAGCTTAAGATTTACCTAATTATGCGGGAGAAAGGCCAGAGATTCATAAATCCCACATAATTCCCAGCAGTCCCTGCAAAAGCAAAAATTACTACTTCTGCTGACCCATCTGGTTTATGAGCCACTTACTTCTTTATTTTAATCCGATAGTTATTTTGCTTGAATAGGAGTTTAATCTGTCTCTGATTTGTGATGTATTAGGATATAGGAAGTATAACTTGTTTTACAGGAACTGACTTAATAAGAATACTGGAATGGTACAGTAGTTCATGGAATGCTCCAGCAACCAGCAAGAGTAGCTTTTAGTTACCAGAACAGGTATTTAATTACCATGCCAACCAGTGTAGGTATATAACGATAGGCCAAACAAAACAAGCTTATAATTACAATACTCATAACAGTTACACTTCCGAAATAAATAATGACTCAACTTATAAAGCGATTTCACAAAACACACTCTTAAAATAGACTATAAAAAGGCAAGAGAGAAACGGTTCAAGAACTTGGCCTGGAAGGTTCTTTCTTTGGGGAAACAAAAACAGTTCCTCTATGCACATTTCTTCCTAGAGCCTATGGTTTTAAATGTGCATGAGAGCTGTTATTGGAAAGCCTATTATCCCCATAATGAAACAGTTTCTGTCTAATCATATTTTTTACTCATTCTGTATATTCTATATTTTATATGCAGCACATTTCACATCTGAACTTTGAAACGTTTCCCATTTACAATAAGTGAGTACAGTAAAGTACAGTAGAATAAAGTAAGAGTACAGTAAAAC
The DNA here is from genome assembly GCA_036877575.1 of Botia almorhae. Classification (NCBI taxonomy): domain Eukaryota; kingdom Metazoa; phylum Chordata; class Actinopteri; order Cypriniformes; family Botiidae; genus Botia; species Botia almorhae. The sequence continues at coordinate 4,288 of JAZGTJ010009403.1, forward strand.
TGACACAGCAGAGAAGTGGAAGTGATGTGGTGTAATATGTTTCTCACTACCTTTCTGTCAAAGTAAAAGCAAATGAAAATAAAATAAACATATTCAGTCTTTGGAAAATAAATGGAAGCAAAGATTTCAACTATTCACCCCAAAGCAGCTGTTTCACTTTTGTAACATCTAACGAGTTTTTTTTCCTCCTTCCCATCACTGTCGGCCCACAGGTGCCGGACCGGCAAAGATATCCATCTTGTTATTCCTGCATTTGCATGGACAACATCAAACCTTTCATTAACAGTAGATAAGCTCCTTTGGTACGATTTGTACAGAAGCATCTAAGCCAAAGAAAACACGCGGCTAAAAGTGTTTAATTCACAGGCTGAGTTAAAGCTGAAATGAAAAACCACCTGAAATTACGCCGGAGAAGAACACGAGGCCGTGTTAGCGCGAGGAAATACAAAACAGCTCTGCAGTTTCCCTGCTGAGAATTTGTCACATTACTCAGAGCTCATAAAATCCCAGCTATGCTGCATAATTGACATTTTTACACATAACGTGACCAATAAATGTGTGAAACAAGAACCAAATGGGATAAAGTACAGTAAACTGTGAATCTCCGCCTCGGTAAATAAAGGTAAATCCTAACTGTTAAGCTTCAATTATGCGAACATATGGTTAGTTTACCGAGAGCTATAAATTCAGATATCAGCGCGTACATAATGCATGAGTTAGCTGCAGTTAACTACATTTTGTTTGAGAAATAAACAGCATAGCATATGGTGCGTAATCAGAGCTATATCAAAATGTATAAATGAATACAAATTGAACAGTGTTGGTTACTTTTCCACTTGACGAACGATGATATTGGTGGAACCATTTTTGAATGGTTCCACAAAGAATCTTTAACATCCGTAGAACCCTCTCACTGCACTAATGGCTCTTAGCAGTGAAAAACGGTTCGTTATACTATAAAAAAGTCATGAAAGAAAAGGTTCTTTGAAGAACCTTCGACTGACTGTTTTTTGGGAAACCAAAAATGGTTCTTCTACTGCATCGCTTTGTGGAACCTTCTAAGAACCCTTATTTTTAGGATTATAAAAAAAACAAATATAAATATTTGGTGCTGTTTTATTTTTGAACAATGTCAAGTATGCACATTTGTTTTGTTTAGTCGTGGTGTGTTTTATATTAATATGCTAACAGCAATATGTTAAAGTGAAGTTGGAAGCTTTTGCTGTTTTCCAGCACAGCAATCCTGCTGTAATCCTAATGCTTATACTGGAGTGAGATTACTAACATTCATTCTCTAATCACCATGCCATGATAACATTCCATCCAACTCAACCCAAATTCCAAGATGAGACAGCAGGACTTACAGAACTCAGTCTAAGAAATTGCTGACTGACCTATCAGTCAAATAGTTCATATATGAAAATGTTTTTTAATGTTAAATGCTGTCATGATTAAACAGTTTATAGAGAACCTTGTTGGGTAAGTTAGTTGAAGTTAGTAAATGTTTAATCTGAAAATCATAAATATTTGGTGTGGGCTTTTTTTGGCTTGGCAGTAAGCAGCCACCTACTAACCAGCAAATACGCCCTTGCAACCACCTACAATGCCCTAGTAACCATCTAAAATACCCTAGAAACCACAGCAATGTGTTGAAAATTAGCAACTCCAGAGCTACCTCCTGGAAACCACCCAAAACAACATTATGAGCAAGCAAAAATCCCACGTTCTGTAGAAAATATAAAAACTAATATAAACCCAAAGGTTCAGACTCTCTCTCTGTCTCTCACCGTTGTCGTGTATAAAAGCTGTCATGTATAGATGCTATTCCTCACTAAGGACATGTTTACCTATTAACAAACATAGACACAAGAGGCCATGACTGCATGTTTACATAGCACCCCTCCCTTACCTCATCCATGCTTTCCTATCACTGACACGTCTTTAAATCATTAAACGCAGTTTCCAATACGGTACGTACAGTAGCTCGGTATATCCGTTTAAAAATACAATCTAAAATATTTCAAGCTTCACCCTGAGATACCGGTAAAAATGCATTTACAAAAGGCCAAAAGATTTTAATTGAATTTATGAGCTGTAAAAGTAAACATTCCTCAGACACTCATGTCATGACCAGACTCCCTGAGTTCAACCAGTCAGAGACACACTGAGACAGGAGGAGCTCGAGTCAATATTTACTTCATCTGAGGGGACTGGGTCAAGGGTTGCCATGGAAGCGATTATTGGAATTCCAGGAGAGTCTGAGCAGATAAACTGGGAGGTGAGAGTTTGATCTCGAAGAGAAAGAGATCACAGCAAACAGCTAGACAATCAGATAAGAACTTAAACCAGGTGGGCTGCTTTTTAACACGGGATGATGTTAGGTGGATATTAACGTTGTGCAATCCGAGAAATCAAGAGCTTGTAGTGGGTCTTCACAGGAAGTGGGTTTTATAACTTCTGGGTGAGAGTAAGTAAAAGGCAGCTGGGCGTGCGACTCACGTGCTTGGGACACATTCAGCCATGGTGTTCATTTGGGAAGTTCTCAAGAAAATGTGAATGTGATTGGTGAAAACTTTTCCAGTGTTAAGATGGTGCTACAGGTGTTCAGAACATTTTTTAAGGCGTTACTAAGGTGCTTTGGGTGGTTGCTAGGGTCTTTCTGGGTGGTTGTCTTTGAGAGGTGACCGAATGCACAAAACCCAGAGTTAAGAAAAGCCCATCCTGAAGTTTCAATGATGCTCTGGTTCCTAAATATGGATCAGCGCTCTAATTTTTTTTCATCCTTCAGGCCAAATAAAATGTTTGGAAGGTTAGTAGTTTTGGGTGAGTTTGAGCAACAGAAACAGTGATGCTTTCCTGCACAAGTGTCATTAGCAGGAAGTTATTGGCTTATGGAGATTCTGAAAACCTGTTATCACTCTTTGATTAGCTGCAAAGGCTCATGAAGTCATTAAGGTTGAATGGAAGATGCATCTGGACCACTTAATTAGCAAAGAGGAAGCTCATCTCTCCAGCACTTCAGCAATCAGGCACGTGTGCCGAATCAAGCGCCTTGTATTTCACCTGCTAAATCCTGCAAGCTCTGGCCCATTGCACTAGCAGCGTGTATTAATGCATTTACAAGTCAATTAAATTAAGTTTCAGTCTTTCATTTCCTCATCACAGACGAGCGTGTTCCGCCCCTCCCCCACTCCGGATCTGACTCCCAACTTTTTGGCAAAACTACACGCTACAAACTCCATCACTCGGCAACACTGTGTTTTAACAGAACTGATGCCATTTAAACAAGCATCGCGACCAATTGAATAACATGCTCAATTTTCTATGCTAAAAGCTACAAAACAAAACATTTCTCAGATCAAATTAAGAGCTAAAGATAAAAAAAGGTCACAATGGTGGTAAATCCAATAATCCGGGAAAAATATTTGGGGTTAATTCCTGGGATGCCCAACAACGATAATCTCTCTCAACACTGACAAAATGGCAGATACAAATCACCACATCATCAGCCATACAATGTTTTACCCAAGACAGGTTTATTTTGTGGGTAAACCGCCAAATTCAATAGAATACGATGCTATGGTGTCTAGTTGTTAGGGTTTGCCGTGCTGTTGCTAAGGTGTTGCTAGGTGATTGTTTAAAAGTTAAAACTACCAATGATTTTCATTGAGTTCCTACTTAATGTAAGTCTAACAGAAATAGGTGTTGTTTTTACCAATTTTATATCATCCACTAGGCTAAAATCGCAAGTAAAATCACAGAAACATAACAGCGGTAATAATTCAATCTCCACAGATCGTGCACTTTGTGCAACATAAAAGATCAGTCGTCTCTTCTGCAAGCTTTAGCCCGGTATGCAAATGACACTGGGTACAGATATAAGCCGATCTGAAGTCTAACATGTTCTAGAACAACTTGTACCCGTTTTAATAAATGTCTCATCAATTCCGGATATCTAAGCCATATTTATGCTACTTTGCATGAAGAGAAGGTGTGGCAACATTCCATTACCCTAAAGTAGATTCATCACTGGTGCCACAGTGCTAAGATGTTGTGGGTGGTTGCCATGGCATTGCTATGCAGTTGCTAAGGTATTCCTATTGACTTTTAGCATGTTGCTAGGGTGTTTTGTGTGGTTACTAGGGTGTTGCTAATGTCAATATATCACCCAAAACAATATATTATGATGTCTACATATGACCAGGCCCCTACAATGGAAGCCATTGGAAGCCCTACAATGGAATGAAATTTATTTGCATGTTTTATTCCTCAGGCTAAAAGTCCAACTGCTTAGAAGTAATTGAACACTTCTCATCAACAAACCACATCAATGATGCCGCCTACGCTTCTAGCATAGCGACTCTGAGCTACAACTATAACAACATGTTTGCTGATTATAATGGGACAATCTAGTATTGTGGCATTATGATGCTCTGTTCACTTGCAGTGCACATTCAGTGTACCGAAAATACCTCAGTGTTGGTCTAGCATTGGTTTGGCATGCTGGGTCATGCATTGTCAAGCTTTCAGTTTAGCAAAAAACTAACTTTGGCAAAGCTAATAACTCCAGCTGCGAAAACCACCGTACAAGGACCGCAACATTTCATTCCCTGCAAACGTGTTCAGCGTTCGGCTGTCTTGATTATGGAGTTATGAAGTCATTGCGTAAATTCCGCAGAAAGTAAGAAGTCAGGGTAAAAATAAAGCCGGTTTCATAATAAAAACATACTCTTTTGCCACAGCGAGCTGATGAAAAGGTGTCTGTATGTGCATACAGTGCAAACATCACATTCTTTAAAATATGGGCCGTCTAATCTTAAGGAAAATTGTAGGGCATCTTTAACCTGAAGATAAACCTCAGTTTCTGCTCTATGAAGCTGCGATAATCAAAATTTCCTGAGCCCTAAAGACCAACAAATGTTAAATGGCAATAAACTAACATTGCAACATATGGCTGGATTAATAACATCCCAGATCTCGTAATTAATAGGTTGGGTTATTGAATTAGCACACCGAGCTACTTTTCCTACAGCAATGCTAGTGAGTCATAATTTTATGGCCTCATGCTGTCGTCTGTAAACAATCATACAAGCACGCTTCCTTTCTGCATCCAAATATGGTCATGATGCATGTGTGCAAAGCCCAGAGACCTGTGGTCATGAGTGTTAGAGAAAGAGGAGGTGGATGATGGGGGATGTTTGCGCAAGATATAGTAGAGGAGGAAGAGATATGGATCCCTCAGGGTTTGTCTTTCCCCTCAAGACTTCCCTGATGAAAAAGCAAGCAAGAGAAAACTCATCAATATCTTTCAAAGCCGGCTGCGAAGCATGCCGAAAGAGCTCTGCTGCCATACCCAGCTAACAATTTTAGGTTGTAAGAACGTTTCACTAACGCTTTCATTAAGCAACAAAAATGTTAACCATGAAAGTTAAGAATGCTCAAAACATCCAGTTTTTTAGACTTTGTATTACCGTTATTGCTGGTTTATAAGAACGTTATTCACATTTGTTTAATTCTATAACATTTTTAAAACGTTCCACTAACAATTTAGGATTAACGTGTTTGATGTGATATATAACACTGGGAGAACTCAACACTGGGAGAACTCAACACTGGGAGAACTCAACACTGGGAGAACTCAACACTGGGAGAACTCAACACTGGTCTTTCACAAAAGCATTCTCCCAGTGTTAAATGCTTCCAATTTATTCACTGTATCATCCCGTTATGTGTTTTTCTGTCTTACTGCGACGAAACCGTAGAGTTTATATACCACAGCCAAAGAGAAAGAGCAGATTAAACACACAGCGTCGCATTTATCCAGCGCCACATTAAAGAGATAAGCGTTACCTTTGAGTCTAAGCCCTTCTGAGCTCTTTGATGTTTAACTTTTGGATGACCCTCTTTACATCCTTCAGTACAGGCAATTTCGTCATGAAGGGAATATGTCGAAAAGGTCGGCCTAGCACCTTAAGCCTATTATAGGTCAATAGCTTCTGACTCTGGTGTTTTCTTACGGATCAGAGCTTCATCCTTTCTCTGTGAGATGTGATGTTAAAGGCAAACAAGTTAAAGGAACACGTCACATTGTGAAAATTTGCAGACTTCTGCGCACACAGACTACATGCAGGTTTACTACAAGCTCCAGTATCACACACCTCAGGTGACTGTACATAGGTGAGTGTTTAGTATGTTCTTATAGAGACTACCTTCATCATACTGGCAGCTTCATCCCTGTTGTGGTTCTGGAATGCCACTGCATGAAAAGGCGAGTCTCGACATCTCTCTCGCACACTCTGGATGGTGAAGGGAATCCGCCTGAGGCACGTTTGAGCAACTCTGAGCAACAAAACAGCGTTGAGCCCACAGGCCTCAAATTCTGCACCATGTTTGTTACTCAAGGACACACTGATTTATAAAAGGACTGAAGATCACACCATAGACCACAGTTAAGAGATCACAACACTGAGTGCTCACTTCCTAGTGGCATTTGTATTTTTATAGCGGCCTTAAGTTTTTTTCACATTTTTGTCTTCTTAGACATCATAGAAAAATAAAGCGCTCTAGGCCTTGAACCAGACCAAGCAGTTTTGTGATGAATCGCTAAAACACTGATTCAAAAAAATATCTAGTCAGCTGACCTCACAAATTTTTACCACCTTCATAAATTTTAATTAAAACGTCATTATTTGTTCTGCCACAGAAATGACTTTCCTTGTCAACTGACATCACCAAGTTTTGCTTATTTTTGACCTCCTCCATACCAATTAAATGTCATACAGAGACAAATTTTCATAATTCAATAAATCACTGTCCTAAACTTTCGCTCGTGGAAAAAAGAAGACAAATTACGGTAGTAAAATGGGTTGTGAACGTTGTTTCACGTTTACTGTAAAAACCCAGTATGGGAGCTCACAGTAGGCCTATCCTGAAAACAACAGTAAATTCTGAAGGGGATTTGTACTGCCATAACTGTTTTGCTCTGTATCTGCCTCTTCATGTCTTTGTAGCAGCTGGGATCTTATTATGAAAACCAGTCAGAGCATGTCAGGTTGTGGCCCAGCTGACAGTCAGAATCATCTGATCACGGATCAGTTGGAAATAAACCAGGTTCCACATTCTGTCATCTCTGAACTTCCTTTGGAAATAAATAGAGGATATGAATGACAAAAAAAATGACTGCTGAATATTCACTTTAAACTGGAGAAAACGCTGCAGAGAAAGATTTCACGGGCAAAGTGATGGTTTCCTCAAACATGCCATTAAAATTAAACTCTTATAATTTAGTGATATGTGCAGATCAATACCTTTGTTTTCATCAAAAGTAACCAGCGTTTAAATGATGGAGAGATGACCACTGATTTATCCTGACAGGAACAGTCATAAAACACAAGAGCCTTCAGCCCTCCACATTTCCATAACAGACTTCAGGCAAGAAACCAGACAGCATAAGGATTTCCATTACCCCTCATTCAAATGGCACTGCCACTCAACACGAGGTAAAAACTTCCATTAAATGATGCTCTGCCATATAAATGGGGATTTTCACTGGGTCACATCAAGATTCAGAGACACACAAGCGACTATTAGATTATTAGATGTGATGAGTGCAACATTTTCCTCAAGGATTGGCGAGATTATGGGGAAATCTACACTTTAATATATTAATTTGCAAATTAATATAAACACGCATGTAAAGTGGATAAAACTTGCACCAGAATCTACTCTTCTATACATACAGCAATTATACTTGATCTGGTCTCGGATACCCCTTCACTTTCAGAAGAACAGTTGAGTGACATCACCCGGCTTGTCCTTAATGGATGTTCGTTAGGGTATGTGGCATATTTAATAAAACGCGACTGAAAAACAGACTGACATCTGTCACTGTCATACATTTGTGTACCATGGTTTCTGTCATTCATCTGTTTTTGGGGAAAGACTAGCTCCAAGCAGGCCTAAGCCGTACAACAGTACCAATTAAACAGACATTCAGAGTCTTGTTTTCACTTGCACCAGATTAATTATACTAATTAATTATTGGTCCATCTCACTTAACACGTATCAAGCCATGTCTTGTTAGTTAAGCCACGTCTGAGACAAAATGCCCCAAGACATGGACTGACAAATTAGCTGGATTTCAGCTGTCATGAGCAGTAATGTTGATTGTAATACACGTCCAGCGGAGAGCGCCTAAACAAACTTACACGAGGACATGAGTAACTGGCCTAATGCAAATAAACCACATCCTGCAGATTCAACCGAGGACAAACTCCATCAGCGTCCAATAAACAAGCATTCGGATGTAACTTGGAACAGGGAAGAACGTTCCGGCACCCACATCAGCTGAAGAGCCTTTCCTAATCATGAAGACCTACTTAACAATAAAGATTAAAAATATCCATGGCATATTAATCCATCTTTTTCTGTCATGAATAGGAAGCAGAGAACAGAGGGAGGATTGAATTGTGATGTGAAGCATCTGTGAAACCCTCTCTCTCTCTCTCTCTCTTTCTCTTGGTTGCCGGGTTGACAGGAAGTGGCCCTGAACTCTGTGTGGACACAGTGGCACTGTGTTCCTCTGAATGGACCACCAGCGCATCCTACATTCAAATGACATCACATGTGCCTGGAGATGGAACCACTGTTGGGTGTTTTGTGGGGTCAGCCACCTAAAACACTTCCTGTGAGTAGAAAAAAGGGGTCTCGGACACATCACATGATGACCGTTTAAAATGCCTAGCAGCACTGTTAAAACAGGCTGAAATTAATTTATAACGTGGATATTCTTGCGCATTAAAAAAACTAATTTTAGCATGTTCAAAGCACAGCGTTCTGTTAGCATATTAAAACTAATGAAAACTAATGACTATGTACCAACACTCCAAACAACTAAATGAATCAGGGCTTTCTTAGGACCAACTAGCTTACTAGTTGTTTAGACAACTCACTGGCTAGAATATTTTGAAAATATCCTTTGCCATTTCCAAATACACACACTGCTGTTGTGACCTCACACTGAACAATATACGTGAGAATCACATTGTATTTCAATAGAATAAAAATGACAAAAAAAACCCTCTCTGGGAAAAAGTGGTCTTTACAAACTCACGTTAGTGTCCTTGAATATTGGTGGGAACTAATTAAGCACATAACTGGGACACAGCAACAGAAAATAGAGAGGCAGCTACGACAGAATTCACCCGTCTGCTCCATTAAAAATTGAACAAGATCTGTGGGTGGTCACAGAAATCTCGCCTGTATTGTCCAAACCCTTCCCCATTTAAAATGCAAATATCGCGGCCAATCTATGATGCGGTGTTATTCAGACTGCACACAAAAGACAATGCTTGTTAAAATTCAAGTGTAAAAATCTCGTGAGGGTCTATTGTACTCTCATATCAAGTGTTTACACACAAATAAAAGACAAGGTGACAAGCTTCCTGTTTACAGACTGTAATAATTCAACCCTGCAGGACCAGGTCACATGTGTCCCTGAAAACATTGTGCGTCGTTTCTATGGTGACATTTATTTTTATGCCAAGTAATGTTTTTATTTAAATCACAATAAAAGTAACGGTTAATTGTCACCAAAGTGAACTCGCAACACAAAAACCGTGATGGACTTAAAACAGCATCATTTGCTTTACGCAGTATTGCTTCATCTTCAGGAAAACACGCGTTGGCCACTGATTTAAAACACATCATGAAATCGCATCATCTTTGCTCCTACGTGATGTCATTTGGTGAATCTGTTTCAGTCAGACGGAGTTCTTTGTTTTTCTGATTTCTCCCTTCTCGGCTAATCCTGTCGCTCACGTTCACTTTATCGCAAAACAGCATTTTAAAAGATGAAGCTACTTTCTATTGCATGCCAGTTCTCAAAGCCAGTCCACAGAAACAGACCCATCATTCATAGCCAAGGCAGTGTATCACTCTGCACAGACAGAGGGTCCCAGTGAAGGGAGGACAAAGGCCCCACTGCGTCGGCACGTTACCAATTAACAGGAATTTTGCCTTTAAGGGCTGCTTACCCAATGATCTCATTTGAAGCCGACTTAAACTTCCACGGCTTTCACTGAGAGGCATTCAATGAATTCCAAAAGGCATTAGGGCCACTTCATCAGCTCTGTGCTTCTTCTTTGAGGGCCCTCAATGCTCCTATAAGCACATCTAATTAAGGGCATTGGTTCCTCCTCATAACAGCACCCATAAGGAGCATCCAAAGCTATAGGCAATGCAGACAAACACTATTGAGGACTGGATGCATTCGCTAATAGCTCTAGGGCACTATGGGATAAACAAAGAATGGGTATGCCCCATTACATTTAGGAGATACTTTAAGTTATTAGATGTTTAGAGAGCAGTTTGACTGTAAAGACCATTTTATTCCTTGAAGTGTGCTTGCAATTTTATTGTTTATACCAGACACTGGAATCACTTATACAGTTGCTTATACTTGGATTTGGGGTTTAAACAAACGATTACAAAAGTTTTACAAAATCTGTAAAACTTATGAACAAACAAACAAACAAATAAACGAAATACAGATACCTGAAAGATAAAACGTGGTAATAAAAAATAATAAAATAAAAAGTCCTATTCACTAACATCAAAAGAGAGTATGGAGCCGTACCTACAGAGAAGAACTGAGACTTGTGGGTGGGCTCACCAAAGCATTGTGGCAGTGAGTTTTGCACAAGCAAGCATTACTTACATTTTACTCAGACGAGTAAAAATCTAGTTCACCTATGAAATTACACAGGCTCAATGCTTCTCACATCCCTTGGAATTTTCTTACCGCACTTAAACACAGGAACGGGCTTGAACAAACACTCAAACCTGTGGTTTACACACCATAATAACTGCATAGCGAACCCGCTCAACTAAACCACTGGATTAAAACTGACATTGAGACATTCACTGGCACAGCGCCCGTGATAACCAGGATGTGCGATGACAAAACTGGAATTGCCCTGATATTAACCGCTAGTCAGGCGGGGAGAAGACAAAGGAGGGATAACAGAATGATAAACAGAAAAGATGGCTGCTTAACTAGGTATAATAAACCGCATCATTTTGTCAAGTACTGGGCCATTGTCATGACGTCGACGAGCGAGAGCGTGCACATTCATTATACCACACGGAGACAGACAAACAGCATGTGGCCAATAACACCGTACAGACTCGCAACCTTGTGCAGATTCAGAGTAAGACCGATTTGGTTCTTTCCCTTTTACTTACCCAAGTACACTTTACCATGAACGAAACAAGTGTGAGTGAGGTCTACCAGTTGTAAACCAGTTTAACTTAAGATCAAATCTCCTGCTATAAGTACAGAACGACCAGACTTTGAATTATTACGAGATTATGAGGGACGGCTCTCTAGAGGAAATATCTCTCCATTTTAAAATCGGTCAGTAAAAAGCCACTTACAACTTACACAAACAACTAAAGCAAAGCATGGTGTCCCTCAACAACAACAGCATATGGAGAAACTGTACTAAAGGAGACATCTATATATGCAACCCTGAAGCATTACCAAAAAAACCTACATGTTGACTCAAGCAGATATTTTGTTCCTGTTTCTTCGCTTTAAGAATGCCCCGAAATAGAAATTAAACACGCAAGACTCACGCCTCACGAAAACACAATATTTAGAGATTTGAGTCATTTTGAGTGTGGGAGATTTAGAATCTCAAGCATATGACACTGCCGACAATGAGGGCAAGAAGTTACTTCACTTTAGTTTACTGAACAGCTTCACTGGCTGCCTGTGCATTAGAGAGGGAGAGAGAGAGAGAGAGAGAGAGAATAAAAGAGACAGACAGAAAGAGAGAGAGAGAGAGAGAATAAAAGAAGGAATAAAAGAAAGACAGACAGAGAGACAGGCAGACAGGTAGAGAGAGGTAAAGAGAGAGAGCTTTCCATTCAATCTCCTTGCAGTCTTATATCAAGATACACTAGTTGTTAAAAAAATACACATCTCGACTAATCTGTCACTTTGAGTACTTTTAATCAACTGAACCGACTTATAAAATACAGCCGTTTCTCTGCAACATTCACAAAAGTCAATCAAAACACATCAATGATCTGCAGATTCGATCTAGTCATTTATTCAGTCATTTGAAA
>JAZGTJ010009404.1:1132-19439 GCA_036877575.1 Botia almorhae
TCTCGGGTAGCCTGCTACGCAGCCTAGACCCTCTTTTTCCACACATTAAACCCCTCCGGCGGCGTGTGGTCTCCGCAACGCCTTTCCCCTGGAATGGGCGTTTCCCCAGTGTTTCTCGTGGCTATCGTTCTCCTTCAGGGAACGGGGGTTACATATGTAACCAAGACGTTCTTTCTCCTGCTGCAATCCTGACTCCTGAGCGGACATAGTCTTCTGATCCGGCCCACACATACATAGAAGTAGCTGTGAAACTCTAATTTCCTTTTAGACATTCTACACGGGTGTTACATATTATTCACCTTTCTTATTTTGTAAATATTTCTCAAATCCTCACGTTGTGTAAATAAAAGAGCACTACTTGCAGTACAGAACGTCTCTTGATTTACTTCTTACCTGGTGCGTTATGTGTTGTGCAGATGTGTGTTTCTCCCAACTTAATGTTACTCCCCTTTGCCCTTGATTGACCATCTAGGGTCGTAAACACCCCACCACAATAAGCTGGTCGATTTGACACCTTATTCATGTGTGTACGGCAAACTGTGCGGGACAAGTAGCGTCTGGAAATTTTGTCCAGAAATAGTATTAGTAGTATGCTTCGCAAGCACCAATAATAATAATAAATTATTATTAAAACAATTAGCAAAAAAACAGCAATTATGGGTTTAAGCCCATTAACAGCACTTAAAGCATTGTGGACATAAGTGAAATAAGATTAGGAAAATACATTAAAGAAAACAGATAAAACCCATTACAGCACAATAAAGTGATTTATAACTTTTGGCCAACAGGTGGTGCCGTCACCAGATTTTTATGAGGTTGTCAGGATGTTAACAATAACAACTATAAAGTTTTAAGTCAATACAATAAAGTTTAGCAAAGACACAGCCTGAAGTCAATTGCATATGCATGCCATCATATTTGTTGACATGTTATAAGACAACAATTTGAGCAATTGACACAAATTCCATAACTTTTTGTTCTGAGTCTCTCTGGATGATACATACCAAGCTGCATGCAAATCGGACAAATGGTGTAGGAGAAGTTAGAAAAGTTTTCAATATAGAAAAGGGTTTCAATATAACTCAAATTGGCTGACAGGAAGTAGCATTGAATATGATAAATGTGGTAAAGTACAACTCAAAGAATCTAAAGAAAGAAGTTGCACAACAATGTTATTGGTCACATCATTGACCACTAGGAGGCCCCAAAATTTGCAGGTCACCTCAGAATATTGTGTTGATAAACTATATAAAGTTTCATAATGATACGCAAATGCGTTTGTTAAATACTACATTTTACAACATAATTAAAAATGGGTGGTGCCAAAAATGGCCAACCATGGAAACTCAGATATTGTTTGACTGCATACCTCAAATCTAAAGAGACCGTTCTTATAATTATAGACCAAATTATCCAAAAGTTATAAGCAAAAATAACCATTTTTCATATCTCTGCACTAGTAGGTGGCACTGTGATTAAACTGTGCATGAACCCTCAGGTCATGACTCTGATGACACAGTATACCAAAGCATTAAATATACCAAAGCATTGCCTCATACCTATTATTGTGTGGCCATTAAAAAATACATAGACACGGTGATATCAACATATGATATCAATGAATTTTTGTCAGGGGTGTCTCTAGATGCTACATATCAAATTTTGTGCAAATCGGACAAAACGCCCTAGGAGTTTGAAAACTTAAAAATGTCAGTAAAATTTTTATAATGGAAAATTATGCCATAGGGTGTGTTTGAATTGTTGTGAGCCAAAGAATCAAAGGAAAAAGAATTTTGTACTTTGAGGTAAAGACTCAAAACAAATTTGCTATTGCAAAACATCTGACTGTCCTCTATCTGTGCACTAGATTTCATAACTTTTCTATGTACGGTTCTTTTGGCTGCCATAGACTCAAGAGCGGAAGAAGAAAACATTTTAGTTCATAAAATTCATTAAATATATTAGTTTATATGTTTCATAAAACATATTAGAGTGAAATTTATGGCTCCTCTCTGAAATCTCAGTTTACTTAATTTTGCACAATATAGCTTCGCTTCAGGTTGTGAGAATGTCAATCAAGGCTGAGCACACAGTGCCAATTCGATTCTGTCCTGCTTCAAATAGAGCCTGAGAACAACTGAGACTGTACTGTATCTACATTGTACTGTATTTTAGTGTATTTGGAGTTTGAAGTATTTATTTCAGTAAACACCCTTGTCTTTTATACAAACCGTCACATCTATTTTTAACACTTATTTTTAACAAATATCCTGTAAGAATTTTTAGTTTTGAACATTTAACTGAATAAGACAGCATTTTAACACAAACATTTACACGCATCACCCTTAAATTTGTCACCTTTTACTCAAAGTTTTTTCATCAAAATAAATCATATAAATCATAAATAAACAAGCTTGTAAATAAAAGATAAATGCCAGGTAGACTATAGAAGTAATATAAATATATTAAATATATAAATAATTTTTACCTTATCACTTTTAGCTAGACCATCATCAATGTTTTGCTCTTTACTCCTGGTAGCCTGAAATTATGAAATATTGATAATGTATTATTTACTCTAGATGCTTAATACTTAAAAATGCTTACTCATAGTGTAACATAAATACACAATTTATACAATACAAAACAATAAATACAGGACACATTTGTACCTTGCAAAGGACAAGCAGAGCAGTCTCAAGCTGTCCTTTAACTTCATTTTTAATCTCTTTCTCTGGTAGCTCCCCATACAATGAAGAACAGAAAGATGTAGCAGCTTACAAATGTGTCTCCATTTAGGTAGATGCATTTATTTTGGATCTTTCTTGTTACCTTTGAAAGTACTCTTCATTGCTGTAATCGCTTTGTTTGATCTGGTCCCCAGAATTTCACTTAAGACAGCTTTATTTGTTCCAAGATTCTTAATTATTAAATAAAAGTTCATATTAAAGTCTTTGAATACAACAATGATCATTCTGTAGATACAGCCACTAATAATATGTATAAGGTGTTCGTAACGAGGAGTCAGAGACAGTCGGATCCATTTGCAATATTTAATAAGGATAAAGACAAACTCACAAAACGTTAGCAGGCAATGGTCGAAGGCAGGCAGCATACAATCAAAAACGTTTAACAGGCAGAGGTCGAGGCAGGCAGAGATCATTCACAAAACGATAGACAGGCAAAATCCAAAGGGCAGGCAGCGATAATCAAAATCCAGTAAACAGGCAAGGTCAAACACAACAAGGCAGTAAATCACAATGGAATAAACGCTTAGAATTGTCACCGAGGCAAACAAAACTTCGCGACTAGTTCGCGTGAGAGTTCAGCTTAAATACATGAGGGTTAATGATGAACAGGTGTTGCTTCCGGGTAATCAGACAGAGGGTGCTCATGGGAAATGTAGTTCGGGACTCAGTACTCGGGAGATGGTTCACGAGGCGCACGCGCTGAAGAGGAGGCTGGAGCCTCCACCGTAACAGTGTTAATAATTAAACATATTTTGCAGCAAGAACAATATGTTGTACCTTCATTGCTCTTTTCATTTCAAAAGCATCATACTCAGGTGGTGTCATGAGCAGGGCCAAAACCACCTTTTCAAATTCATCTGCCAGGGGATGGAAATTATAAATGTATTCCATGCCATGATACTCTTTGGTTAATAGTCATGGTTAATTCATGAAAACGCAAAGCTATGAGCTCTTCATTGACATATAAATAGGCAATAAAAGAAATCTTTTGGAAAGTATGAATTATGGTTTGTGTACTCACTTTTTCTGTGCTCTGCTGATAAACTGCTTTGATCTGCTGTCTCTGTGCATTGTTCCTCTTTGCCAGCACCTCCACAATAGGGGCTTTGTCCACACCTTCATAATGAAACGTTTTATTATCATACAATATATTTTATATACATTTTGGTTTCTAAATTGACAAGTCCACAGGGTGCATGTGACTCACGGATGGTCATTGATTGTCACATATACAACTAAAAGTTTATAAAACAAAAAGCCCAATACATGTCCCAACACAGTTGTATATTGGGTGTATTTAGCCTATCAATTGCCCATAAATGTTTAGCCTTTCAATTTTGACATAGTTAGATGTGACATGACATCCACAACTTTTTTGTTACACATACTTAAACAAGCATGCAAAAAAACAAAACTGCACAAGTGTTCCATTTCTCAGCCAGTATTGTAGTCAGAAACTCTTCATTTACTATGGCTTTCTTAAATATTGCAGCATCATTCTGCGCATTGAAGTTAGGATGAGCTTTGACTGTTTCAAAAGCATCCTGCTTCCGTGGGACAGGCTTTAAAACCCTATTATAAATTATACAGTGGAGGACTTCATTTAAAAGCTTTCAAAACCCAACAGACATTATTGCAAAGTCAATAAAAATGTTTTTTATTGGTTTCTATTGAGATTTACGCAGAAGGCTTTTCATTGTCTATAATGAAATTATTCCATGCACAGCATATGAGTTTGGTCAAGTGTATATATCTGTACCATGATGCTTTCATTGGTGATTTAAAATTTGTTGAAGAATACCATTTTGTGAGCTTTGAAGAAGCTAAAGAACTAAGCAAATGCAAAAGTTGAGCTTATGGACAGTAATTGAAAACATTAAGATTTTTTAAAAGGAATTAATCACAGCCTTTAAAACAATCAATTATATACTAAAATGTATTCATAAATAAATCAACAGACATTAACGGATGTGCATCCTGTTTCCATGTAAAGGTTTTAAGAATTGGTCTGAAACAGATACATTTGGGAACTTTTAAGCAACTAAAAATCTGAAAAGTGTGTTGTGCATTTTTATTCAGCCCCTCTGCATCAATACTTTGTAGAGCCAACTTTTCTGCAATTAGAGCTGCAAATCAGGGCATGTCTCTACCAGCTTTGCACATCTAGAGACTTTTTGCCCATTCTTTGCTAAATAACTCAAGCTCAGCCAGATTGGATGGGGAGCATCTGTGAACAGCAATTTTCAAGTCTTGCCACAGATGCTCAATGGGATTTAGGTCTGGACTTTTACTGGGCCATTCTAACACATTAATATTCTTTGATCCAAACAATTTCATCGTAGCTCTGGCTGTATGTTTAGGGTCATTGTCTTGCTGGAAGGTGAATCTCCTTCCCTGTCTCAAGTCTTTTGCAGCCTCCAACAGGTTTTCTTCCAGGATTGCCCTGTATTTAGCTCCATCCATCTTCCCATCAACTCTGACCAGCTTCCCTGTCCCTGCTGAAGAAAAGTATCCCCACAGCATGATGCTGCCACCACCATGTTTCACAGAGGGGATGGTGTGTTCAGGGTGACGAGCAGTGTTACTTTTCCACCACACATAACACTTTGCATTTAGGCCAAAAAGTTCAACTTTGATCTTATCTGACCAGAGCAACTTCTTCCACATGTTTGCTGTGTCCCCTACGTGGCTTGTGGCAAACTGCAAACGGTACTTATGTCTTTCTTTCAACAATGGCTCTCTTTTTGCCACTCTTCCATAAAGACCAGATTTGTGGAGTACACGACTTATAGTTGTCCTATGGACAAATTCTCTCACCTGAGCTGTGGATTTCTGCAGCTCCTTTAGAGTGACCCTGAGCCTTTTGGCTGCTTCTCTTGTTCTTCTCTTCCCAGTGCTCTCCTTGCTCGTCAGTTTAGGTGAACGCCATGTCTTGGTAGGTTCTTGCAGTTGTGGCATACTTGTTCCATTTTTGGATGATGGATTGAACAGTGCTTCTTGATCTAAACCTTCTATAAAACTTCTCTTACACTGTACAGTACACTATAATAAACATATAGACTATATGAATTTATATTGTTAACTAGATGTTGCTGTAACAATGACTCAGGAGGCAGCAAGTGAGGATCCATGTGCAGTTTTATTGACAAAAACTAGTGAAAACAGGCAAGGGTCGATACCGGCAGACAGATATGGCAAGGGCAAAAATCGTAATCCAAATGTAGTTCCAAGATCAGGGCAGGCAGTGTAGTACAAACAATAATCCAAAACACAGTAATCAGGGCAGGCAGCAACAATTAAAAGTATAATCCAAGGCAAGGTCAAAACACAGATAAGATAAAACAGCGAAATATTGACAAAACAAGACTTTTTAAATGGAGCAGTGTACAGACAGGGTTTAAATAGTCGGTTAAGGAGGGATGATGAGGAACAGGTGTGGAGACAATCAGCCAGGTATGTGGGATTATGGGAGTTGTAGTCCTAAACTCGGGGGATGGTGACCTCCAGTGGTCATTACGGGAATCGACAGAATTTGAGGCAGTATTAATGACAGTTGCACAAGATAGGACAGATTTTTTGAATATTTATGCATGGTTACTGTTACAAAAGTAATCAAATGTGCCAGTTTATAATTTGGGTACATTTGTGCAGTTAGTCTTTTTTTTAAATGCAACATGAAAAAGATAATAGGACTACAAGATTTAACAGTAACTTTAAAAGTTTTAAACAATAACCGTATGCACTTCACATTGAATTGTAATAAACTTTAGAAGTACTCCTATAAAAGGGTGTTTAAAGAAGTTATTTTCATTAGTAAACAGACAGTTTTCAATGTAATCTAGACGGACATGGTTATTAAAGGCCACAGAGTGCCAGCAGAATCTTCTCATAATCTTCACTAGTTTCCTTCTGTAAAAACAAAGGCATTTCTTTAGTAAGCACATTTTACACCATGCTTTGTTTAAAATTGTTTTAAAGACGTAGACAATTAAAAAAAACATCCACAACCTACTGAAAGAAAAATATTTAATGAGGTGAAAGAAAATATTTAATGAGATAAAATGTTGTGGGGTTTAAGAGATTTGACTGGAACAAGAAAAGTAAGAATTTTCAAATGAAACAGGTTCGAAAAATATGAGGGCTTGTTTGTTCAGCTAAGAAAAGTAAACTTGTTACAGAGGTGGAACTGTTTTGGTGAACAATAATTTTCTTTAGAATAACTTGCATAAGACTAGAAATGTGTACTAATTTTGATTTAATGTAGTAGGTTGATCACCCATTCTCAATTGTGGAAACTCACCAGAATCTGTTCCTGAAGGGTTTTGCCATACATCCTCTTGTACTCTTGCATGATTTTTAGCAGGTCAATTTCTGAGCGACTTACAATGATTCTTGTCAATGTGTCAGTGTTAGTTCCTAATCCCTACAGACCAAATCCACATTATAAACATTAAAATTAATATGGCGAATATATCAAAAACATATGCAGCATTCATGATGCTAGTAACTTAATAGATTAATGAAAATACGTTTTATAAATTTCTTTTCAACTTTACCTTCATAGCCAGATGGAGCTTTTCTGCAAAGAGCGCGGGTTTGTTCCAAGCAGCCTTAACTAAAACATGAAAGACACAACTTTGTAAGGCTGTTTGTGTGTCTGTTTCTTTTTGTGTGGCCAAAAATGTAGGTGAAATTGAACTGTATTTTGTATCTTGGTGTGATAAGGTTTTGTGTATGACTGGGCTCACCCTAAACATGCAAGGCTAGAAAAACAGGCTTTTCTAAAAGTATTTTGAGCATGTTCTTGTAGAACCACCAAAAAGGCATTAAATATGTCTAGCACACTCACATGCAGACAAAAAATTAAGCTCTTGTATCCTCACCAAGGTTCATAAGACAGTCCTCAAGGTGTCCATGCAGTTCATGCTCCACAGCTTTCACAAAACCGTCTTTGCTGTATTGGTCGTAATACTTGAAAACTGTATACATTTATATTTTGTAAATTTTTTATGATATATTTTAAAAACAAAGTCAGCTATAACTGTAGCAAAGTCTTGCATGTATTATTTATGGTTGTACTGCATTACACTTCTTCCTCCACTTACTTTTGCACAACTGAGCTTCGCTTCTGGAAGTAAGGACATCAATCAGGACAGAGCACACAGTGCCAACCCGATGCTCTCCTGCCTCAAACAGAGCCTGAGACAACAACATTGGTTGGTCAGTGACTGTTTCTGCATTGTATTCATTATTTTGGTCAATAATGCATATTTTTCTGTCTTATTTTACAATATGTGCCAACATTTGCCCATCATCAAACTTTATACAAGCTTCTGACCTCCAACTTAGACTACCACAACAATAATGATCGTATTAAAGCTATTCCATAAGACACTTTTGACTATACTATTTTACATTAAAATGTTCTTTTTTAACTATTAAAACTTTGTATTGTTGCATTACTTAAAAATGTTAGTAAAAACAAAAGTTGAAATCACCCTGACTTGTGGCTTCTTAATAAGCATGGCTTCAAATTAAGAGGCTTCTTAACAGGGGCGCCGCTAAGGGGGGGAAAGTTAGGACAATTCTAAGGGCCCACGCCTTTAGGGGCCCCCAGAGATCTGCTTTATTAGTAATAACACTACTAGGGGGGCCCAACCTCATATTTTGTCATAGGGCCCAAAATTGCGAGCGGCGCCCCTGCTTCTTAATAAGCATGCCGTACTTTTGACTAAGCATGCCTTAGTCAAAAGTGTCTTATGGAATAGCTTTATTACGATAATTATTATTGTTGTGGAAAAGATGTGTTCTCAGGCATCTTTATAAAACTGTGATAGTCATCAACCAAAATCATCAACTTACAGTTAGAGTATTGTAGTGTAGTCAGCCACAAATGAAATTACCTTTGCATCGCTCTTTGCAAGTCCATCATCAATGTTAGTGTCTTCACTTCTGGTAGCCTGTAGTTATTAGATAAGATAATGTGTTACCATGTAATAAATACTCTTTTTGTTCTTTGTTTAAAGGGGGTGGGGGTTTGGAGACGTCATTCTTGTACCTTGCACAGGGCAACCAGGGCCATTTCTAGATGTCCACTAGTTTCACGTTTAATTTCTTCCTCCAATAGCTGTCCATACACTATAAATAAAAAGGTAACATATTACGCATCTTTACTCATAAGTAGAAGATACACACACAGTATTTAGATTTTCTCATTACCTTTATTGAAAGAAATCTTCATTGCTGTAATCTCCTTATTTGATCTGGTCCCCAGAATTTCACATAAGACAGCTTCATTTGTCCCAAGATTCTAATTATGATTTAAAAATGTAAACCACCTTTGATTTAACAGTAAACATATAAAGCTTTAACATTTAAAAATAGTGAAATTTGTAAACAAGTGTGACAAAGATGTATGGCGTACTTTCATGGCTTTTTTCATTAGAAAAGCATCATACTCAGGTGGTGTCATGAGCAGGGCCAGAACCACCATTTTTAAATCTGATCTCAGAGCTTTTTCCAATTCATCTGTCAGTGGCTGAAAACAAAGAATGATGTTTTCATTATCATTAATGTAATAAAAAGTAGTGTAGTGTGTAAGTCATTTGCAAAACAATACAGTACTTTACCCCTGTAATACACTCCACTACCACTCAACACATCTCTCATTCTTCAACACAACATTTTCAGTAGGAAATATTAATATACTGTAGGTTTCCAAAGATTCTTTGCCATTAACTGTTACAAGTGTTTTGGTAAACAAGGTGTCCTACAACAGATGGTAAGGCCCTCACAGAGATCTGATCTCATCATTATTGAATCAGGGATTACATAAAAAGAAAGAAAACACCAGTCGGCCTAATTCCATAAGAATGTAACAATGTAAATTGCTCATAAAATTGGTCATGTGATGATAACATGTAGTGTCCTATTTCATACACAATTAAACAACCCTTTTCTACAAGACAAATGGCCTGGTATTAAAACAAATTTATGTTGTCTGTAAGGCTGTAAATCATATTTTATGCAGTCTGAATTTTATATTTTATGCAATGTCAGTGACATGTCTGGCCCATAATATCTGTTTGCAAATATTTTGTCAATTCTTGTTTGGTAATTCTAGGAAAAACATGAAGTTTATATTTAAGGAAACATTACTAAGAACTCGATTAGGTCTCATGAACTAATAAAGAGCAAATCTGAAAAATTTACATTTTCATCTGAGACTTTCGTACACATATAAATAGGCAATAGAAGAAATCAGTTAAAGGGTATGAACTGTGGTTTGTGTGCTTACTTTTCCTGTGCTCTGCTGATAAGCTTCTTTGATCTGCTGTCTCTGCGTATTGTTCTTCTTTGCCAGCACCTCCACAATAGTGGCTTCATCCACACCTTAATGGGAAAAAAGAAAACACAGACTAAAAATCATTGCAATTTCAATACAGCTCTCAAATTAGTTACCTAAACTGTACAGAAATTATTTGGAATTTAAATTAATTGTTGTCATTTTTGGAAGGTCCTATTTACCCCTAGTGACACCAACAATTAAAAGTCATAACTCAGTTCAGGCTGTTCCAAACACAACTTTATTACATGATACTAACATCTACCATTTACATCCATACATACAACAAACAGAGAGGTGTCTCGTGAATACCAACATCTCTAATCACTTCCTGTTTGCTGCTCATATAAACCACGTGCTCACACCTTGCAAAGTATTGCCAGTCTTATTGCCAATTCAAACATTTTTCCTACCATTGTATTGTTTCATGTGTATGACTTTATTCCTGCCTTTTGGTTTACATTGTGGTTTATACCTTTGCATTTAAATCTTGCCTGGACTGCAGTTTTTTTAACTGACTCAATTAACTTTCAATAAAAGCAGTCTCAGCATTCTTCAAAACATTTGTGTTATGTATAAAAGTTGCTTGTTTTTTTATTTTTTTGGGTGAGCTAACCGTTGAATGTTAGATCTATTGTCCATTTTTATAATAAATATTTGACCAGATACGTATTGATACACATTCACAATCATGGGCAGTTTAAATATAAATTATGTGAAAACTGTGTAAAACCATTCCTTTGTAAATGGCTACATTTATGTACTTATGCACATTTTTACAACAAAACATTTTTACAGTAATAATGCAGAATAAGTAAGTATGTATATCAACTTTTATATACTGTAGTCTGTTGCCCTTTGTTCCGGCAATCCATTGTAAGAAATAAATGTATTCAAGGTGCTGCATGGTGTCTTTGTTATTATTTATTTTAACTGTTACATATTAGAGAGTTGTGCGCATTAACGTTGCATTTACTATGATAGCTCTACTGTACCTTTGATTTCTATGGCTTTCTTTAACATTGCAGCATCATTTTGTGCATTGAAGTTAGGAGCAGCCTTGACTGTTCCAAAGTATGCAGGCTCAGAAGGACTTTTAGAATCCTGTGATATAAGTTACAACAGAAAACCTAATTTATTCATTTAGACTATTTTCTTAGTAAGATGTTCAATATTTTCCAAACACTGTTTGATCATGTGTATATTTCCTGTATAGGTGTTTACTTACCATGGAGCTGTCATCATTAGTAATTTTCTGGAGAAATTTGTAGAAGAATGCCATCTTGCAGATTCTTTAACAAGACTAAATAAACTTTAGCCATTTCAACTATTCTAAAATATCCAATTGATTTTTATCAATGCACTCAATCACTTAATAATGTTTTTGACTCTTATACATTCCAAAGACATATGTTTGTGTAAATATAAACGTGATATGTATATACAGTATATGTATATACACATTTTGTAATAAAATGTGCATAATAAAAGCCATTTACAAATATCTTACCCGTTCCCCTGTGTTATCAGTGAAAGCTGGTCTGAAGTAGGTAGTCTTAGAAACAAAACAGGGCCTTTTATTCTTAAAGCACACCCATTCAAAAAGTTGGTGATAGGTCAAGGGGTTAGATCAGGTTGTTCTGGTTATGCCTGCCTGTAGCACTAAGTATCCTTCATTTACTGCATTTCCTGCACACACCTGTAACTGTTGGTTGAGTGATCTTGTGCTTGCTCAACTGAACCTGACACAAAATGAAAATTAAGCATGAACAAGGCAACTTATTAAAAGACACGAACAAAAATTTTTTAAAGCTGCAATATGCAACTTGTTTTAGTTAAAAATAAACAAAAACAGTTATTGTGCAAGTACTTAATACACCAGTGAACTATGTTGTCTCCTTACCTTTCCCTGATTTGCAATTACTGCCAGACAGTTACTGTAATGTTTATAGAAGCATTGCTTCTCCGATTGCTGTAAAAAATGACTCAAGTTAAGTATGTAACCCAGTTTCCTGAGACAGGAATGAGACACTGTGTCATGACATGATGCTATATGGCGTGCCCAAGTCTGAACATGTAAAACTCGATGCCCGAGTTGCTGTAAAATATTGGCACAGAGAACATCAGGAGCAGAAAAAGACACTTGTCAATCCAGGAAGACCTAAGCATTGAATTAGTGTTGAATTCAAATCTAAGCTGTAAAATCTAATGAATGTGTGAGGGGAGGACCAGTAGCACAAATATCACTTAGACATGCTCCCCTAGACAGTGCCTTAGATGATGCTACACTCCTGGTAGAATGAGTTCTAATGCCCAAGGGTGACACTAAGTCACAGGCCTCATAGGCCAGGGTAATAGCATCTGTGATCATGAGAAACAAGTCCCTGGACTAAATTTGTTACACTTCAGTGTTAACATCTTTATCAATTTAAAAAACATTGTTAATAATTTGATCTGTTTCAGCGTTAACATCATTAATCTTCTTAGAGACTGATTCAACAGAACTAAAACCAGACGCAGATCCCTGTCCTTCTTGAGAACTATATGATAACGCTCATGTGAGGGGAACATGTTCTGTAGCCCCTTTCGCCAAGAGAGTCTTGAGTTTTTTGGCCAACACTAGGTGCTGCTGTCATAATACCACTGTCTGCAAAATTATGTTGAAGTGAGGACGTTGAAAAGTAAACTGAACCCTGTACCCTCTCTCTAATATACTCAACACCCATAGGGATAAACTGGGAAGAAATTTCCATGCCGCCAGAAAATCTGAGAGAGGCATTATCCTCTCTACCTTCCCAGTCTCCCGCATCAGAGAATGGGAGAGGTGTCTGAACAACAAAGAGAGAAGCTGGGATGGATGAACCACTGGGTACTTCTGACCCCCAGGGGCTTAGAGGGGGGTCTGGTCCAAGACATTGTAGTGCACAGAAACCCCCATTCATGGATCTGAACCCCAGAATAGTGCTGCTGGCGGCAAGTGTTCTTTTTTAGGGGAGACACAGTCCTCAGATTGAACTTCCACTTGGCCTGCGAGGCCTGTGTTTGCTGTGTAGCTCCCCTGGGTCTCTGTGAGGAAGCTTCAACTGTCACGCTGGCCTTCTGCTGCTGCCTGTAGACAGAGAAAGAATTAAGAGAAGAAGAGGTGGACGGACCGCCTTACACCAAAGCTACCTGGCATTAGCGGAGGAGGAACACCTTGATTACCCATGAACAGACCATGAGAAGCAATTGGGGTGTCCTTATCATTATCTTAATTGAGGCCACAAGTGCCTTTCTGATGCCACCAAAACAGCAATAAAACATAACAGCCATAGCCAATAGCGCAGGCTATTGGCTTCAGTGACGTTTTTTGCCTAAAACGAGCCTTCAACTTGCCACTTTATTGACCATGGGACTGCGCAATCAACCTCTTACCCGATGAACCAGTAGCCAGAAGTAAAATGTACTCATTATCCATCCCCAAACAGAAGGCCATGGGGGAATACATAGAGGAGGCTCTACCGCAAAGATACATCTGTTCCTCCACTTCCCCTGCTGCTTCCTGCTTTTTCTTTGTGGCCAAAAAGGACAGAGGCTTGAAGCCATGCATTGACTACCGGACACTAAATAAAATCACCAACCAAACAGATATCCACTTCCCCTTGTCCCATCCACACTGGAACAGCTTCGCGGAGCCAGGATCTTCACTAAGCTTGACCTCAGGAGTGCATACAACATCATCCAGATACATAAGGTGGATGAGTAGAAGACCACCTTTGTGACACCAACTGGCCACTGTGAGTACCTGGTCATTCCGAATAGACTGGTAAACGCCCCCTCCGTATTCCAGTGATACATGAATAAGGTGTTCCAGGAGTACCTGCACCGCTTTGTGCTGGTATACATTGATGACATACTGGTGTATTCCTGGAACAAGGCCAAACATCGTCAACACGTCTCTGAGGTCGCCCAATGGCTCCGCGAACAACAGCTTTACCTAAAAGCTGAGAAATGCATGTTCCACCAGTCTTCAATCCAGTTCCTGGGATATCAGATCAGTGCCCTAGGTATCAAGATGGATGAGTGGCAGGTGCAAGCAATCCAGTCTTTGCCATGTCCCACTACCGTTAAAGAGCTTTAATGATTCCTTGGTTTCTCAAACACTTCATTCTTAACTACAGTTCCATCACAGCTCCACCTCTTGAAAGGAAAGCCCAAGTCTCTGTCCTGGACCCCTGAAGCTACCACTGCCATGAGAACCTTCCAGAAAGCTTTCATGTCGGCTCCACTCCTGGTCCATCCTGACCCACAAAAGCCCTTTGTAGTCAAGGTTGACACTTCAACATCCAGAGTTGGAGCCGTCCTTTCTCAGCAGGGGAATCTTCCTCGTCTTCATCCATGCGCTTCTTTCAAAGAAGCTATCCTCGGTAGAGCAAAACTATGACATTGGGAATAGGGAAGTGCTCGCCATCAAGCTCGCCCTTGAGAAATGGAGGCACTGGCTGGAGGTGGGCCCTTTTCTTCACATGATTCAAGTTACCAGTACCATCTCCTATCGTCCAGGGACTCACCTCTCAAGGATTTTCTGAAGATGATCTTCAGAAAATCCCAAACCCATCCTTTCCTCTAGTATGATTGTTAGCCCAATTCAATGGTCTCTGGACGAGGACATCACAGACACCAGTGTCTCTGATCCTGCTCCACCTGTGTGCCCCCAAACCATACCTATGTCCCTTGCAGTCAAACAACACATCTTATCTATACAGCACATGTATGTATCTTGTATCATGTATCTTATCCTCCCTGGGCACTGGTCATCCTGGGACCAATCGAACGCTCTTCCTGCTAAAAGATCGCTTCTGGTGGCTGGAAAGTCCAGCAACAGAACACCTTGTCATTAACCAGCTCGAAAACTCCTTCCTCTTCCCATTCCCCGGCGTCTCTTATCACACCTGGGAGTTGATTTCATCACAGTTCTGCCAGCCTCAGATGAAAACACCTGCATCTTAGTAGCTGTGGATAGATTTTTCAAAGCCTGTTATCTGGTTCCCCTGAAGGGATTCCCAACAGAGTGGAAACTGCTGAGGTACTTCTTAACAATGTCTTTCGCAACTTCGGCATCCCTAAAGACATAGTGTTAGATAGAGGTCCTCAGTTTATATCATGTGTATAGAGGTCATTCTTCTCACTCTTAGGTGTGACCATGAGCCTATCTTCTGCATACCACCCACAGAGTAATGGACAAACTGAGAGAAAGATCCAGGAGATAGATTGATACCTCTGTACCTTCTGCCATAATCACCAGAACTCCTGAAAACGCTTCATTGCCTGGGCTGAGAACGCACAGAACTTTCTCTGTCAGCCTACCATGGCTCTCACTCCCTTCCAGTGCATACTCGGCTATAAACCTCCCCTGTTCCCCTGGTCAGGGGAGCCCTCGGATGTTCCATCAATCACACATTGGTTCCAGGAGAGCAAGAGGGTCTGGGACTCAGCACACCAACATCTCCAGCATGCAGTACAATGTCATCAACATCATGCAGATATCTGGAGAGCCTCAACTCCTACTTTACATCCAGGATAGAAGATATGGCCCTCCACTCGGAACATCTGACAGAGACTTCCCTGCAAGAAGCTAAGTCCCAAATGAATTGGTACCTTCCCCAACATCCATCAAGTAAACTCTGTCACATATGAACTCAAGCTCCCCTCACAATACAGAATTAATTCCACGTTCCATGTTTCACTCCTCAAGCCCTCACCTGTTTCTCCTGTCTCCATCGTGGTGGTTAGCTAGAGCATCTGGTCGATTAGGAGGATACAGACCCAAGGAAAGAACATGGGTCCAAAGAGATGACACACTATAAGGGCACTATAAGAGCACACAACTGACACGGTCACATTGTCTGGTCTCCAGTTTGGAAAGGACTCATGCTAATTCAAGTTCAAATTTCTTTCTATAGCGCTTCACAATAGCACGTTGTACAAAGCAGCAGTACAAATGAGAAATAAGAAATAAAATTAAAAAATGTTGGAACACAATTTGAAAAAAAAAGTTCAAAAATTAAATTTATAAACAATGCTAATTAACACAATGTACGAGATAAATGTTCTAAGCTAATGTCAGTAGTCTCCCTGTAAGCAAGCCAAAAGGGTGACTGTAGCAAGGAACCAAAATTCCAGTGATATATAAAAGGAGAAAAAACCTTGTGAGAAACCAGGCTTAGGAAGGAGGGCCAGTTCTCCTCTGGCAAGCTAAAGCTGCAGTCGGTAATTACAATTGGTTAAAAGAGAGAAAGGCTCAAATTAAATGATTTTAAACATTTGTTTGGATTAGAACTACAGGTCTGATTTAGTGACATGTCAGAGAAAAAGATATATTAGAGATGTGTCAACAAGGAAGTGGCCATGATGGTAATGATAGAAAACTGAGGAAGGTTTCACAGAGATTGCGGTAATGGCATAAGTTACTGATTCCAGCTCTAACAGCAAACTGTTGTTACAAGGCGGAATGTATGTTAATGTGAAAAGTCTAACTGAGAAGAAAATTTACACACATAAATTAACAAGCAACCAAGCAGATGAGCATTAAATGGCCAATGTCAAATTTAAAAAGAAGTCCATCACATTTTCCCAGTGCTTTTGGTAATGATGTTGACAGTGTGGGGAAATACAGAGTTTACCACAGAGCCCAATGATAACAGATGAGTGTTGGGGAGACAGTGTGTGACGTATTCATAACGACTTTGACGGAACAGCCCACACACTCGTACATTTCTGATAGGTGGAGCGCATGGCAGCTTCTAAAAAAAAGAAGGAAGTAATTAGTAAATGTTGTCTAAGAGGAGCACGATGAATTAGAGGCCTAGTGGATCATGTAATTAGGGGTAGACCATTCTACAACACACAGAACAAATGGTGGAGGGGACAATATATATATAAATCTTTCTGTATATTGATGTGTAGTGCACCTAGCAGACACCTGCAGAATCCTGCACGTTCCTCTAGAAATGTCTGTGAAACTTCATGTAAGAACGAACGGGTGAAAAATATTGATAATGTCATTTCTAGATGATGTTTGTTACAAGATTGATTACAGATCATAATATCTGCTATTGTGATATTGACAGAAAATGTTTATAATGCAAAATAAACATCGCAAAACTGATTATCAAACGGTGGCCTGGGTTGCATTATGAGAATGCTTGACTAAAGAGATGTGTCTTTAATCTAGTTTTGAACTGCGAAAGAGTGACTGAGTCCCAAAAAGCATCAGGCAGGCTAATTTAGAGTTTAGGAGCGAAGTGCGAGAAAGCACTGCCGCCTTTAGTGGACTTTGCGATTCTGGGTACAACAAAAAGTCCAGAGTTTTGAGAGTGTAAGGCACGTATTGGCTTGTAGCGTGAGAGAAGATCAGTTAAGTACATCAGGGCAAACCTGTTTAAGGCTTTGTAGGTAAGTAGTAGAATTTTATAAATAACACGGTCATATGGTTATATTTCTTGGACCTGGTAAGAACTCTAGCTGCTGCGTTTTGGACAAACTGTAGTCTGTTTATTAAGGAAGATGGAGAGCCATCTAGAAGTACATTACAATAGTCCAGTCTGGATGTCAGAAAAGCATGGACCATCTTTTCTGCATCAAAAATAGATAAGATGTTAAGCAACTTAGTTGTGTTTCTAAGGTGGAAAAAGGCAGTTTTTGTAATATAAGCCACATAATTTTCAAGACAAATTACTGTCCAATATAACACCCAGGTCTTTAACAGCATTAGATGAGGTGTTGTTATAGCCTTCTAATTGGAAACTGTAATTAGAGAGCTTCTGTTTACTTGAGTTTGGCCCAATAAGTATTATCTCTGTTTAAATAAATTTCAATTCAATTCAATTTTATTTATATAGCGCTTTGTACAATATTACATTGCTTCAAAGCAGCTTTACATAAAAAACAAAGAATAATAATAAAACACAAAACAAATGTCAGACATGTTAATGGTATTATTGCAAATAATATGTGTGGGATGTATAAGACTAATTAGGTATACTAGGCCTATAGTATGTTTACGAACAAAGAGCTGACTAAACCGATAAAGCCACAAAATTGTTATAAAAAATATAAGCATTCCAGCTTACATGGGGATGGCATATAATAGACAACATCTTATGGGGCTATAAGGGATTTGGAATAGTACCATGAACTACACAACATGAAAAATCAGCAAACATACATACAT
>JAZGTJ010009405.1:0-19437 GCA_036877575.1 Botia almorhae
CCAGGACATCTATACCAGGCGATGTATAAGGAAAGCCCGGAGGATCATCAGTGACTCCAGCCACCCATCCCACGGACTGCTCTCTCTGCTGCCCTCAGGAAGATGCCTCCGCAGCATCCGATCACGCACAAACCGACTAAGGGACAGCTTTTTTCCTACGGCTATCAGGCTAATGAACAATCAGAGTCATTACACCTAACAGCACTGCACTTTATTACCTATCACTGGACTTATGAACACATTACATACATAGATGCAAATACATATGTTTATCTTGCACTACATTCCTTTGCACTATGTGCTGCTCTCCCCAATCTCCCTTTGCACAATTTCTTGTAAAATACCTCTTTTGCACATCTCCTCAACTTGTAAACATGTCTGAGTATGTATGTATGTATCTTTATATTGCATATTGTCTCTGTACAAACCTGTCTTACCTGTCTAAATGTTAATTGTATCTGCACTGTCTGGAGCACGCTCCTAAGAATTTCACTCACCTAGGCACAAGTGCTGTGGTGATGTGACAATAAAAGTGATTTGATTTGATTTTATAACATTAAAATACCTTTAAATAAACATTCTTTTTTGCTTGTACCAATGTGGACCCTCACAAAGTCAGGTATTACCTGCAGAAGGTCATTCTGAGATGGCCAAATCCCAGTACATCTTCTGCAGGTCTTTTTCGTGTTTAGAGTTTTGTAATGAGGAAAAGTTGAAGCAAATACTGAACCTGATAACTCTCACAGATGCCGAGTAAGAATTTCACTGGATTTTTTGGATCTTTGCAATGTTTCCTTTTCAAAACATGCCCACACTGTAATGCGGTGTACATGTGCTAATGTAAAAGTGCTAATGATTATATAACACTTAAAATTACTTTTGTGGGTGTAACCTGCAGTAGTGCTTGTTACGTGAACAGACTCTTATTTTGAAGTCTTCTGTTTGTTTATAGTTTTTCCTTTTTTCATGCACTTTCTGTTTAGTAATCATGATCACCTGTTTCATTCTGATTAGTCAAGCTATTTAAGGTCCCTGTTTTGATGTTTAGGGGGTCAGTTATTATGGATTGTGTTTGGATCTTGTTGTGGTTTCTAGTTCCCTGTAAGTCTTTGGATTATCTCATTAAGCTACGCTGTTGTGCATCTGTTGTTGACATTGCTACAATTAAAATGGTTAGGTGTTTGTGTGTTTTCTTTATTAAATATCTTTTGTTCATATTCCCATGTTTTCGCTCCTTGGTCTCAGTCACCCTGTCGTCACAAACACTAATTGTAACAGAATAACCAATCACACAAACAACAGCACAGCAGTGTTTCTTTTTGTTTTGTAAGTTTTTGTTTTTTCATTTTTTCATCAACATGGACGCGTGGCCTCAACAGAATGGCAGAAACATGGAGGTATATGTACAAGAGTTTCTGGCCTTTGCTTATAACTCCACATTTGATGACCTCGCCCTGATGGAGGTATTGTGGTGCGGGCTGGATGCAATGCTTCGGCATGCCACGTGCGGACTTACGGTGGACACTGAAGGGCTATGTTAACTTCGTTTTATGGTTGGCGGGATCAAACCTCATAGTGTACCAGGTGGATCCCAGCGCCGGGTCATCAGATGTGGTCGTTATCAACCCAGAACTCGACCAGTCATCACCCTGTGATGCGCAGCAGCTAGAGCCTACCGTGGATGCAGAGCCAGAGCCCGATGCAACCGAGCGGTGGATTGCCCCGGAGCTTGAGCTAAAGGAGACATCCGACCAGGTGCGCGAACCGGCCGCAGCAGACCCAAAGGTGCGCGAACCGGCCGCAGCAGACCCAAAGGTGCGCGAACCGGCCGCAGCAGACCCAAAGGTGCGCGAACCGGCCGCAGCAGACCCAACGGTGGACTTGCCAGTGAAGCACGAGGGTAGTCTGGAGGACCCTGCCCATGATGCCACCGCTGGGGGTGAGTATGAACTGGACTTAAGCTCAGAGCATTATTATGCATACAAGTTCTAATGATATATCAATGTTGAACGTAATCCCACCCAAGCTCCCTCTCCCACCTCCTCTTATGTCTTTCTTGGTATCCTCATCTTTGATGTCACTGGAGCCTGTCAGCCCCTCTGCTCACGCTCAGCCCACCAGTGATGTCGTGGTTTCGCTGCTGGTCTACACCACCACCAGCCACATCTGCGCTGAGGATGGAAGATTCCTCAGCTCTGCTTCCTGCCTCCAGCACCCAGACTCCTTCTCGGCCCTACGACCCTTCGGCTCCACTGTGTCTTCCAGCTCCCTCGTCTCCATCATCAGTCCACCAGCTCCACCCGGCTCTTTCGTCCCTCCAGCGCTACTTCGGGTAGTCATCGTCCCACCACCTCCTCTGGACTCCGCTCCTTCAGTTACACTGCGTCCCACCGGCTCCGTTGGGCTCCTCCTTTGCTCCAGCTCCCCTTCAGTCCTCCATCGCTCTGGCCCTGGCTCCTCAAGGCTTCGCCCTGGCTCCTGTTGTGCCTTCTACGGTGTGGGGACACGCCTTCCGGTAAGGGGGGCATTATGTTACGTGCACGGACTCTTATTTTGAAGTCTCCTGTTTATTTCTAGTTTTTCCTGTTTTAATGCACTTCCTGTTTAGTAATTGTCATCACGTGTTTCATTCTGATTAGTTGCACTATTTAAGTTACCTGTTTTGATGTTTAGGGGATCGGTTATTGTGGATTGTGTTTCGCTCCTTGGTCACCTTGTCGTCACAAACACTAATCATAACAGTGCTAATGTAATCATGTTAAAATGTAATTATTTTATTTTTGAACCAGGTTTATTGATGTTACCTTACAAAGCAATTTTGTTTGCTTACCTGACATAAAGAACACACACATGCGTTGTGTCTGGTCTCATCTATGACTAAGACTGCATTCTGTTGGATTTATACTCACCTGAAGTCCCCTCCTCGGAGAAAAGGAAAGTTACATTTACAATCAGTGACTGTTTAAAGTGTATGGAAGCAGATTAGACTCTAATAATTCATGCCAAAGACAAGATGCACACATGCGTAACCAAATTCACATGCATGACACTTTAAAAGATCGGACAGGAGATCCGCTCCAATGCCGCTGGGATGGAGTCCATCAGGGCGGAAGAGCCTAGGACGCTCCCAAAAAAGATCCCAATTATAAATAAAGAGCAGTTTCTGTTTGTTACACCACGACATTAACCATTGGTTTAGAGCGAATAATCTACTGAACCTTTCATTCCTCGTCGGTAGGTAGGAAGCGGGCCTGATACGATGATCCTCGCTGTGGGCGGTGCGTTGCATACCATCTTAATTAGGGTCTTGAAATCCCTCTTCAGAATCTCCGACTGCCGCATCCTGGTGTCGTTCACCCCTGCATGCAGCACGACAGCTTCGATGCTAGTATCCAGTTGCACTGCTCATCCAGTTGCACTGGCTGCCAATAGCTGCTCGCATTAGATTCAAGGCTCTGATGTTTGCCTTCAAGGCAACTACTGGATCTGCACCCCCTACCTACTCTCACTCCTTCGCACTTATGTGCCCACCAGGAATTTGCGGACACGAGGGCAATAAATACAAATGGGAAACAATGACAAACAGGTGCGTGATATTAACTAATCGAGGAAACAAGGACTCACCCGGGGCGTACCTAGCCAGACCACAGACAGACAGGACGGAAGAAGGGGGCCGACAGGACAAGACAGGTAAACAGGACAAGGACAGACAGGCAAACTAAAAGTCACAAGGGCATGCAGATAACACGAGACCAGATAAGAACAAGACGCGAGACAGGATGGGCAGAACATTAGACAGGAAGGGCATGACATTTAACAGGACGAACATAACATTCAACAAGACAGGCGAGTCTCTCGACAGGACAGGAATGACAGACAACAAGGCAGGCAGAACAATAGGTGAGATGACAGATAGGGCATTAACAGAACTAAATAACATAGCTAATGTAACAGAAAGGGCATTAACTGAAGTAAAGAAAATAGGCAAAATGGGAGACACAGTCTGGGTAATAGGGAATATGGGAAAGTTGGGGAGACAAGCAAGACTGGGAGTCCACGTAGGCATAGTCTGCCACAACCTAGGCCGACCACCAGGAGAAACACCAGACGCAAGTGTTGGACCCCCATTTCTGGACTTTGAGCTGGTCAGATGAAGATCAGGCGCGCCAACTGGCGGGAGACCCAGCACGCTGTCTGGAACGGGCCCTGGAGCGAGCCCTGGAGCGAGCCAGTGCCTTGGGAGAGGCCAAGAACACGCCTTGGACTTTTGGCAGGCGGGCGCCTTGGACTTTTGGCAGGCGGGCGCCTTGGACTTTTGGCAGGCGGGCGCCTTGGACTTTTGGCAGGCGGGCGCCTTGGACTTTTGGCAGGCGGGCGCCTTTGACACTAGGCAGACGGGCGCCTTGGCCGGGACAGGAACTAGACTGGTGGGTGCCACCGCTGTGACAAGAACTAGACTGGCGGATGCTGCCACGTGGACAGGAACTAGAGAGGTGGTAGGAGCAACTGGAGGGCAAACAGCGCCAGGACAGGCTTCTGTGGTGGCTAGTTCGTTTTGTCAGGATTTGCAGACAAGAAGAACCCAAGAGCGGACAGCGATTAACACAAGACCTTATTTAAACAACAACTGAAACTCATGCCAAAATGGGCTTACTTTAATCAAAACATAAACTTCCCACAAGGGTGCGACAACGAGTAACTCAAACAAGTTCTGGTTGAACACAAATATAAATAATAAACTAAGTACAAACAAAAACCGGACCCAAAGGATGAATAATCGAAAGGCATAAATAAATATAAACTATAATATTAAGGCACTAAGAAAACATGGTCCACTAAAAAACAAAGAACACTAACAGCCATGAAGACAAACGAACCAGCACAGGACAGCAGACACGAGGGCAATAAATACAAATGGGAAAAAATGACAAACAGGTGTGTGATATTAACTAAACAAGGAAACAAGGAGGCAGGGTGATGACGCAAGACCGGAGAGCACATAGCAGATGTATACACAGCGAAGCCATGTGCTTAAACAACAAAACGCACACCCGAGCACAAGTGTAGACTCTGACTCTGAACAGAACCGAACCAAGACAAGACGAGTCTAAACCCTGCGCTCTGACATATAACATAGACTGTGTCAGTATTCTGTGTTGCTAAGACAGGATAGCTAATTCTGGGTCTGGGTGGCACTAAATAGGAGCGGTAGTAAAACAATCTTGGAGTTCAGTGAATGACCTTGAATGTTCCACATTAACCTGCTACACTAACGCTTGGTGAGAGAAGTTAGAGGAGAGGCCATGGAACTAAAATTGCGGATAAATCTGCGAATTAAAGAAATGGAAATCCAAGAAATCGCTGCAGCTCCTTGAGAGTTAAGGGGAGTGGCCATTCGGTGACTGCTAACACCTTTTTGTCATCCATGGCTCCCTCGGAAATGATTAGGTAACCCAGTAAGTTGGTTCTAGTCGTATGAAATTTACATTTCTCCCCTTTTACGTATAAATTATTCTTGAACTTTGCTGTATTCGCAATATGGGTTTCTTGAAGGAAAACTATTTCCACACACAATTTTTTCCCAATTTATTAACTTCAGTGTGCCATCACCCCGAGCATACACTCTTGTTACTCATTATATGAAATGAAACTTGCTTTGCCTGAACTTCTTACATAAAAACTGTGCTTTAAACCTTCCAACTCAAACTCAAAAAGCTTAATCTTCCCGTGAACTTAAACAGGAACCTTTAGAACTGATTCTAAGTTAGAACAGATTGATGAATGATTTCTTCCCTCTTTGGGATGGAACCACAAGGCGAAGTTTGTTAGCTGAACGCAAGTTTCTGGTGGGCACATAAGTGCGAAGAAATGAGAGCAGGTAAGGAGGTGCGGATCCAGTAGTCACCTTGAATGCGAACATCAGAGCCTTGAATCTGATGCGAGCAGCCCTGTGAGGAGAGCATTGCAGTCTGGAGAGAACAAGATTTGAGTTGTGCTGCATGTTCCGATGTTGTAGAGGCCGAATCTGCAGGAATGAGCGGTTCTAGAGATGTGGTCAGAGAAGCTCAGTTAATCATTAATCACTACTCCAAGGCTTTTGACCATCTTGGATGGAGTAATGGTTGACCCATCAATCTGGATTGAGAAGTTGTGACGAAGAGATGGGTTGAGTGAAACCGTAAGCATTTCTGTTTTAGCAATGTTGAGTTGAAGGTGATGGTCCTTCATCCAACATGATATGTCCGTCAGGCAGGCTTAGATGCGACTGGTTACCATGGGATCATCAGGGTGGAAAGGGAGGTAGAGCTGGGTGTCATCAGTATAGCAATAATAGGAAAAGCCATGTTTGTAAATGACAGATCCTAGAGACGCCATGTAGATGGAGAAGAGAAGTGGTCCCAGAACTGAGCCCTGTGGCACCCCAGTGTCTAGATGTTGCAGGTTGGACACCTGTCCCCTCCAAGACACCCTGAATGACCTGTTAGAGAGGTAAGAGAGGTCAGAGAGGTAAGATCTGAACCTCCGGCATGCAGTACCTGTAACGCCTAGTGATTTAGCCAGTCCGAGGTCTTCAACAACCGAGAGCAGTGCAGTCTCTGTCGAATGACCTTTCTTGAAGCCGGATTGGTTGTTATCCAAGAGGTTGTTCTGGGTGAGAAAGGCAGAGAGTTAATTGTTAATTCTGTAATAAAAATTTGTCTTTTTAGCAGTAGTGACAGCAGCCGAGAAGGAAGACAGAAGAGATTGGTAAGGCATGGGGTGTGCAGTATTCTTTGTCTTGCCCCACATCCTTTCTGCACCCCTACGTTTAGAGCGATGCTCAAGGAGAACATCAGACAGCCAGGGTGCAGAGGGAGTGGTCCAGGCTGGCCTTGACGATAGCGGACATACTCTGTCTAGACATGGTGCTAGAGTAGAGCAGAGTGTGTTAGTAGCGCTATCAGTATCAAGTGAGGAGAGTTTTTCAGATGGAGGGAGTGCAGATGAAACCATAGCGGATAGTCTAATGGGTGAGAATGAGCATAGGTTTCTGCGAAAGAAGACCTGTGGTGGGGTGGTTCGGGAGTGATTTGGATGTTGAGAGTAAGAAGGAAGTGATCCGATGTGTGTAGTGGAGTGACCAGTGTTTTAATAGCAGAGCAGTGTCTTGTGTAAATCAAGCTGGTTACTGGATTTATGTGTAGCTGAAGTTGGCACTCTGTTAAGGTCAAAAGAGGCAAGAAGAGTGTGGAATTCAGTAGCTTGAGGCTTTTCAACGTGGATGTTGAAGTCACCAAGCAGCAGTAGAGGAGTGTCCTCATCAGGGAAGGATGACAGGAGAACATCCAGCTTGTCCAAGAAGTGAGCTAATGGACCTGGGGGTCAGTAGATGACAACCACATGACCGTGAAAGAGGTGGGTTATAGTAGTTGCATGAGATTCAAAGGAGCTGGTTACGGCTATAGATGGTCTCTAAAGGGAATTTCCAGTCCCTAGAAATCAGCAGCCCAGTCCCCCACATACCTCTCCCTCTGACAAGAAGTGTGGGAGAAAGTAAATTTGGTGGAGAGGGCTGCATGTGTAGCACTGTCCTCTGGTTTTATCCAGGTCTCGGTTAGAGCCATGAGGTTGAGGTTAGAGTGAGTAGCTATGGATGTAATAAAGTCTGCTTTGTTAACAGCAGACTGAAAATTTCAGAGGCCCACAGAAAGAGTTAGTGATGTATCATAAGACATATGTACAGTACAAAGATTGCGACGCCTGTAGCATACATCATGTGATTTGCGAGTGTTAGTAGCAACAGGAATAAGTAGACACATAATATAAGTGCTTATGTGAGAGGTACAAAAGGAAGTAAAATAAAGCAGTACTGTGTGCTTTGTCGGTGTCTTTGCTCGGTGAGTCGCGCAGGTAGATTCGCTGGTCTTCACACTCGTTGGTTTTCACATGAGAAGGGCTAAATGTTTATATACTCCTATTCAGTGCCGGAATAACAGGAAAGCCCTATGACAAACAATTTAAAATCGCTCAGTTTCTCAGTTTTATAAAGTGTATAAATGTATATATGATGCATTAACTGGGATACCAGTCTGTAGTTTTCAAGTAGTGTTGGATCTAGGTTGGGTTTCTTTAGCAGTGGGGTTACCCTAGCCTGCTTAAATGTAGTGGGGAAAATACCAGTGTGAAGACGTGAAGTGCTGGTGTGACTGCTGGAGAAATAGCTTGCAAAATATGAAATGGAATGCGATCGAGCAGGCAAGTGATAGGATGGCTAGATGACATTTGTTTGAGAGACCTCGGACTCAGAGAGCTGAGATGCATTAACTACTCCGAACGTACTAAGTCGCATAGCCAACTGCCAAGAAATAAAACTCAAAAATAATTGCAAACAAGGTAAGAATACCCTCTACTATCATCTATATACATCTATAAAGAATAATTGGTGCAGATGACAACCCAAAAAACTGTTGAATAAATCTGTCCTCGTGAAGAATCTCTTCTCCAATCACTGATTCTTATGGAAGGCGGTTTTGTCTTTTAATGCCCCAAGCGGTACTCATCGTAATTGCATACTTACTAGTAACAATTGAATTAGAGAGCTCTCTAATTGCAAATGCAGAGTTCTCTAAATGAATAAGAGAATTAGAGCTCTGCAATTCAAATGTTACTAGTAAGAATGCAATTACGACGAGTACCGCTTGGGGCATTAAAAGACAAAACCGCTTTCCATAGATTCTCTTAACAAAATCCTATCCATATTTGGCCGCCTCAACCAGCGTAATATAGTAGCGTGACTCCGCTACACAGACTACATCAGTGTTGTGCACAGAAGAGGCTGTTTTATTTGTGGTGACACGTTCTCCACACGCTGCGCAATCTGCAATAGCAACAACATAACAGGAGGCCTAAGAAGTTTTCTGCACGGTCAGCAGCGCTGATAGTGTCACATGATCGTGCGAGAAGGAGCAAAAAGTAAAACCGTAGAATGCTGCTGACTTTCTGAGGCAGCTGCCACTGTCCCATGTTTTTAATAGAGACATTAGTTTTAGTGGGGGCATTTGTGGCCTACTGGTTAGTGAGTCAGTAATCAGATGGTTGCTAGTTCGATTCCAGCACTGGCGGGTAGCAACTGAAGTGCCCTTGAGCAAGGCACCCAACCCCAATTGCTGCCTGTGTGTTTGTTTACACCTCACCAGTGATGGGTTAAATGCAAAGGTTACATTTTGGGTATGAGTTACCCTATCTGACAAAATATGTCACTTTCATTTTAAATAAAACTGAACTAAATAGGTCACAGCAATGAATACCCTATTTTTGGCTGTTGTTTCTAGACCTGTACTAAACCTTTACTAAAAATGTTATTTTTTTATACATGTTATTTATAATATTAATAAATATGTGATCATTGTATAGAGTGGTGTAGTTTTTCATCCACAAGGACAGGTCAAAAAGTCTACTTCTTATCCAGACATTCTCTTCTCAAACGTAAACCGCTGGAGAACTCAAATTCACTCATCCAGTTCTGCAAATGTAGAGCTTTTATTTGATCTTTTCCATTGAAAGGGCACTGGGAAATTTTAATGTGCCTTCAGAATTTGTGTTGTGGTACCAGTCAGCTAAAAATGATATTTTCCAGCATCAAAGAAGAAAAAACATGTTCAGAAAAGGTTAAAGTATTTAGTGTGTACTGATATTACCAACATATGCTTCAAACTTGTAAAGCATATACAGTACATAAATAAGAAATGTGTTCTTTTTCACTAGTGAATGCTGCATATCAACATTTGTCATTGAACGCTGTAAATTCAAGTCCCTATAGAGGTTAAGTTATTTAGTGAACACTAAGGGTTTCTAGAGCCTGAATTAGATTTGCACTCATATAAAATAGCACGTTTTAAAACAAATGGTTCCAAACAGCCTCTAGCTAAAGCTTAGCGTCACTGTTCTTACATGTGACGCTAAGTGTGCACATGCGTCTGTTCACTCCTCACGTGATGGTTTAAATGCAGAGGTCACTTTTAGGTATGGGTTACCATATCTGACACATATGTAACTTTCACTTATAATAATACTGTCAATGCCCATACTAATTAGCTTGTCTCTCTCGCAGGAAATTATAGCCGCTACGGCGCTCAGAACTTGCCCAATTGTAACCGCAAACAATCACGGAACTTCAATAACATACATATAACAGATAAACATGCACATACAAATGTACTTACATCAAAGCATTAAACGCATTATACAGAGCATAAACAAGCGTGCAGAGATAAGCATTCACCAAACTGACTGCCAGTGTGTAACAACTTTGGTTCCTAGGACAGGCTATCGTACAATTTGACTGACCATGCAGCACTGATAAACGTCGCCTTTAGGAAGATCTATTGAGGCACTGGCGGTCATCTGTTACATTAAAGAATGTCGTTCTCTCAACATAAAAAGTCCTGGCCAAGAGAAATAGATATTGTTCCCTCAC
This sequence comes from Botia almorhae, assembly GCA_036877575.1. Classification (NCBI taxonomy): domain Eukaryota; kingdom Metazoa; phylum Chordata; class Actinopteri; order Cypriniformes; family Botiidae; genus Botia; species Botia almorhae. The sequence continues at coordinate 10,457 of JAZGTJ010009405.1, forward strand.
ATAAGAAGTCGTGGCCACGAGAAATACATATCGTTCCCTTAACATAAGAAGTCGTGGCAATGAGAAATACATATCGTTCCCTCAACATAAGAAGACGTGGCCACGAGAAAGGATGTTGTTCCCTCAACAAACTGATCTTGTGGCCACGGCATATGATCACGTTCCCACAAGTTAATATGTTGCGTGGCCAAAGGGCCCAAGCACTAAACCTTGTGGCACTCCATACTGTACTTGTGATTGATATGACACCTTTATACAGCAACAAACTGTAATCAGTCGGACAAATATTTACACCATACCAATGCAGTTCTATTTATGCCAACATAATTTTCAAGCTTGTTTACCAGAACGCTGTGGTCAATAGTATCAAAGGCTGCACTAAGGAGAGATTTACAAGAGAGATGTAGCTGGCAAAAGCAAATCATTTGTAATTCTAACAAGAGCAGTCTCTGTATTAAATGGTCTGAACCCTGACTGGAAATTCTCAAAGATACAATTTCTTTCCAGGAAAGAACAAATCTGTGAAGACACCACATCTTTGTATTTTTGAAACAAAAGGTAAGATTGAGATGGGTATGTAATTTACTTGTTCCCTAGTTGTTTTTTAAATAAAAAATCTGATAACAGCCAACGTGTAAGATTTTCTGTTTTTCAGGAAGCATCTCTTTCAACAGGCTGATAGGTACAGGATCTAGCATACGTATTTTGATTAATTAATTGACAGTTAATTCTGAATTGACAGTTTATCCATAACTCCATAACTGGAGTTGTTCCTTGTGCAAATTATGATGCGCTATGTTATGTGATTGTGTTGCAGGCATTTGCCTGTTTATGATTTTTTTTCTCTTACAGTATCTATTTTGTTATTAAAGAAATTCATAAAATCATCACTGCTGTGACATTTACAATTGTCAGAAGCAGTTGATGTTTTATTTTTGGTTAATTTAGCCACTGTAACAAATAAATAACTAGGGTTCTGTTGGCACATCTGAAGCTGTTTAAGGCCTTTCGGTAGTGTGAAATACTCCCTTTCCATGCTATATGAAATACCATATAGCATGGAAGGAAAGTTTAGTTTGCTTCCAATTTGATTTGCTCCATTTTCCCAGCTGCTCTTTTTAGGTTGTGGGTATGATCATTAAACCATGGCGTTGGGCTGCTCTCCTTTATTTTCTTTACACATGCGAAAGCAAGGTGTTGGAAAAGAGGGAGTTAATGTTTTCTGTTGCACTATCAAGGTTTTCAAAGTTATCTGTTGTGCTGCAGAATTGAGAGTTCAGATAGATTGTTGATAAAACAATCTTTAGTGGCAGAAGTTATTGTTCTACTGTCATGGGTAAATGTTTTAAACAGGACACCAGATAATGATCTGAAATATCTTCATTCTGCAACAGTATATTAATGTCATCAACATTTACACCATAGGACAGTATTAAATCTAAAGTATGATTACAACAATGAGTGTGTCAGGATCTGGAAGAAACACAGAGAACCCAAATGCAAGCAAGGAGAGTTTTTTTATAACAGTAGTGAAGGTTTTAACAGTCACAATCCCAGCTTGGAGGAGGATGATGTTTAGGTGGGCAGCCGGGTGCAGACAGAGACTATGCTGGTGATTCAGATGGCGGCCGGGTACAGACAAAGTTGATGATGGCGGGGTCGGCTGGCAGCCAGGCACAGACAGAGATGATGATGGTGGGACCTCAGGAGGATGAAGAGGCAGGGCCGGAGTGAGGGTGGAATGGCCATGACGCAGAGGCCTGACCCGGAGGAAGGCTGGAGAGCGATGAGGTGAGCAGGCAACAACAGAATAAAGGACAAATGGCAACCCCACGGAGGACTGGGGGAAGACCAGTGAGTTGGGGCGCTGGAACACAAAGCACAACAAACAACACAGAAGGATGGTCTGGAGCTTAGGACTGGACAAGACAACATAAACTAAACTAATGCCAGACTGGGAGCAAAACTGAAATCCCGAAGGGAATAAAACAGTTACAGCTGGCTTGACTAAGACTAAGACTAGACCTAGAAAGCTAGAGCTAAGGGTAAGCTAAAGCTAGGCTAAGGTTAAGGCTAGGCTAGAACAGACAGGCTTTAAACAAGACTTCGGTCAGGAAACGGGAATATCTACAACATTTTGAGAAAGAAGGGAGAACACAAGAAAAATATACAGGCAGGAGAATTAGCGATAAACAGGTGAGAGTGATGATGAATGCAACGGAACAGCTGGGACAACACAAGAGGGAGGGGCTGACGCGGACAACGGAGCATGTTGCGAACTGTCAAACAACCACATGCTCCAACAGAAAACAATACAAACCCGGCTGATCAAACCGGCGTCCTGACAGAGTGGGTCCTGACACGTTATGAAACCCTGATAGAGTTAAAATGTCTTTAAAACACCCAACCCCAATGCATCTTTTTATTATCCACATGGATGTTCACCAACATGGCTGTGTTAGGACTCATGATCTTTAATGATTCATGTCCAATCTGAGCTGAACCCATCTTACTAAATAATCAACTCACTCTTTATTAACATCACACAATCTTTAACCTCTGTGAGTGTGAGTGTTGCAAGATGCTGCGTCAGCTTAATGCTATGGAAAAACGCTTCAGCCATGCCTGAGTCTGAACACAAGTAAGGTGTGTTCAGCTTATTTAAAGGCAAGTTCAAGGTCATGTGACATAGCATTGTGCACCATAAAGCCCTTAAAATGCGCCTGCAAAATACGTCATCAGCTTAAGTCTGAAGAAAGGTTGTGCAGGTGAGGCCAAAATGTGGTAAAGCGAACCGGGTTACTTACTTAATTTGGGAAGTTCTCTTTCAAGGGAACTCGACACTGCGTCAGCTTGACACTATGGGGAAGTAATACCCACTATGCCACACTGAAGGAAAGCCTGACCCAGATGCTGTGAAACAATGGCACAAAACATAGGAGCAGAGTTCGATTTTTCATCCCAGGAAGACCTGAGCACCTGGAGTTGAATTCAAGTCTAAACTATAAGATCTAATGAATGTGTGCGGAGAGGACCAGCCTGTCGCAGCACAAACATCACTTAGGGATACTCCCCTAGACAGAGTCTTAGATAACGCTACACCCCTGGTAAAATGGGCTCTGATGCCCAAAGGTAACACTAGGTCACAGGCCTCATAGGCCAGGGTAAAAGCATGTGATGTGGATGCAGTGAGATAGGCACTGTTTTGTGACTGCATTACCTGTGGCCAACAAAACAGATTACGAGCTGAGAGGTCGTACGGCACTGGCCTGGGCGGTAAACATGGATCCTCAAATCTCTAAATGGACACAACAAATGAAGCCTCTCTTGTTTGAATCTCCTCTTTGGCTGTGAGGCCTGCATAGGCTCACAGCCCAGTCCCCATAGATCTCTGAGGGGAAGATCAAGCAGCCATGCTGGCCTTCTGCTGCTGCCTATAAGCAGCCGAATACTTGGATAAAGCCAAGGTAGATGGATCACCTGACGCTGCAGTGACCTGACCACGGCGGGGAAGGAGCTCTTTGAACACCTGAGATTGCTTTTTAGCCTCCCGGTATCTGTCAATGACGGTGCTTACTGCATCGCCGAACAGACCCTGAGGAGCAACTGGGGAATCCAAAAGGAAGGCTTTATCCCAGTTGCGAATGCCTGACAGGTTGAGCCACAGATGCTTCTCCGTAGCCACCAAGGCAGCCATGGAACCAAGGAGCTTTGAGTTTCCTTGAAAGGGAAACACAATTTATAACCTCTAAACTTTGCCTATTCATGATAAGGTAATATTAGCAGAATTTACAGTATTATTTCTAAGCACAAGACAAATTAATAAAAGTAAAATATGTGACACTTCATTAAACCCTGTGCTGTTCAGGATGGATTGTTGTGTGGTCCTGTCAATCATGTCAATAGAGGCCTTGCACAGAGGTCCTTATTGATAAGTAGCGTGATTAAACTATTTGATTCAACCTAAATTAAATTTTAAGGATCAGAGAAAAAAGTAGAAAACTAGGTATAAAAAATGACTTTCTAATTTATCTTCTAACCTTCTGTAGTTTAAAAATAATAAACAAAAATATAGTTGCATGTATCTATATGCAAGCAGCAATGATGGGCCCAAGCACTACGGCGCCACTGTCACCTGGTGCTTTTTTTACTTTGTACATAGCAATATTGCAATAGCCCCCAGAAAGAAAAAGTAATATATAGATATAAGACAGAAATATAGATCATTTCACAGTGATTTGAAATAAACAGAATAAAAAAATGCACACAGTCAAAATTATAAACCGTATTTACTAAAAGGTGCATTTGTGGTTCTGTTCAATTAGCTCATATCAAACAATCTCAAAACTTGGTTGCGAGTCCTGAAAATGATCACTTTGGTTGTTGAATGTGTTGCTGAATTGTCAGTCTCTTTCATAACTGAACTGTGTAAACACATCCATATTTAGCAATCAAACAGCTGTGCTACTGTGTGAAATAGCTATATATTTTTAATTCTCTCTTATTTAATTCTTTATAACTCTCTCTCACTCTATCTTTATTTTTCTATATCTCCTCTGGTAAACACTAAGGTAAATTTTTAAAACATTTAAACAGTTTAAAGCGACAACATACAGCAATTTCATGTTATAACTTTACCATTTTCGGAACTTGTAATATAGTAAAACATCTTGTCATTTTAATTGAAAATGAACCTCAAACACCTTTCTTAAAAGCTCTCTGGCGCTTGTGCGAGGCTGTGATGGTGTGGTACAAAGAAGCGTTGACAATTACTAATGTTATTTTCTATTTTCTATTTAACTTCTATTTAAGGCCTGTCAATCAATTGAATAATACTGATGTTAAATTCATGCTTGCATACATAGATACGCTTTACGCAATTACACGCAAATGCACATGTGCTAAAAATTGATCTTAAAAATTAGATTTTCAAGGTGTATGTGTGTGTGATGTAAATGCTAAAGGGTTTTTGTCAGGTTTGTCAACAAGAAGAACCCAGATGCAGACAGCAGTAAATAACAAAACTTTACTATAATAACTAAAACAGGAAACTAAAAAAAAACAAATGAACTAAACAAGCCACAAGAGGGTGACAGTAAAAATGCAGATTTAATTAACAACAATAATCAGAAACTAAATATAAACATAACGCAAGACTAGAAACAGGAAACACAAATAACTAAATGTCACTCAGAGTTAAATACTAAGGTGGCGCATAAAGAAAACAGAACATGACTAAGAATCATTTAATAAACAAAGCAAACTAAGAACACAAACTAGACAGGGGAACTTAAAACGGAGAACATAGACGAACAAGACCATAACAGATAACATAGACGCGACAAGACTTACCCTTTGGACAAAGAATGAATAACAGAGAACAAGTAGTTGACGTAGACGGGAAACAACGGGCTTGGAACAAGCTGCAGAAAATAACAGGCACTGGAACAGCGCTCATGAAAACAACACGGACCAGCCCAAGACAGCAAACGTGAGGGAAACAAATACACATGGGGAACATTGACGAACAGGTGTGACACATTAACGAAACGAGGAAAGGAGGAGGCGGGGTAATGACATAAGTGAAACTGAACTAAGACAGATTAAGTGGAGTCTGACCCTCGCACTCTGACCACACAGATTCAGGATCCTGGCAAAACACGATCTCTACTAGGCAGAAGCCAGGATTCTGACAGAACCCCCCCTCCCCCAAGAGACGTACCCTGGGCGTACCAACATGCCCACTGACTGATAAGGAAGGAGGGGTTCAATAAGACAAGACACATGACTATGACAAGAACAGGCAAAACTAAAAGCCACTAAGGTGTGCAGACAACACTAGACCGGACAGAAACAAAACATGAGACAAGACAGGCAGGACATTGGACAAGACAGGCGAGACTCTTGACAAGACAGGGACTACAGACAACAAGGTGGGCAGAACAGCAGGCAATGACACAGTAGGGCATTAATTGAACTAAAAAAATTGATAAAACAACTGAAAGGGGATTAACAGAACCATTAAATAAAGGCAACATAAGAGACGCATTATGGGTGGCAAAACATGAGGGTAGGTTGGGGAGACGAGCCAGACTGGGAGTCCACGGAGACGTGATCGGCCAAAACCTGGGCCGACCACCAGGAGAACCAACAGACTGAGAAGGTGGATCTCCCACTCTTGGCCTTGAGTCCGGCACGCTGGCCGGAGAGAGCCCTGGAGTGGACCCTGGACCCAGCGCCTTGGGTGCTGGCGCCTTATGGCCATCCTGCCTATTTGACAGGCGGGCGCCTTTGGAGAGAGACAGGCGGGCGCCTTTGGAGAGAGACAGGCGTAGGTGGACGTCGGATGCCGCCGCCGCCTCAGGACCGAGCTGGACCGGGGACCGAGCTGGGGCACAGACAGACAGACTGGAGACACAGACAAGACAGGCACAAGGACAAACTGGACGCTGGAGTGGAAGGCCTCGCCGCCGCAAAGCCACTGCCAGATCCGACAGGAGAGAAAGAGCCACACGTAACGCACACCCAGAGTGCGAGTCCAGACTCCGCCTCAAAAGTCAGGATCCTGGCAAAACGCGATCTCTACTAGGCAGATGCCAGGATGACAGTTTTAGGTTCAAAACCTGTAAGGGGAAATCCAAAACCAACTCCAGGTTGGTTACTTTAGTGAGATAATCCTTGTAAAGTCTGTATGCTTTGTTATATTTAGTTGCTTGTATGCTTTTTTAGTTAAAATTGTGCTAAGTTTTACAGTATTATAATAGGGTATGAATTATTGTTTGCCAAGCAATTATTAAAGACAAGCAGTCAGTAATAAAACAAGAACTGATAACAATACAATAAAACAAAAATGCAAGTAAACAGTGTTTTTCACGTATGTCTAACAGCTGTATTTAAACACACAGTTAAGTAAATTAGTCTAACCAGTGAAATAAAACACTGCAGAATCTTTACTGTATAAATAAATCTATAAATATTGCCAGGTAAGTGAGTGATTTTCTCTTTTTCTTTTGATGTTTAATTAACATTAACAGCATAGCAACAGATATACAGGAATATATACTTCCAGTATCATAGTCACATTGTGTTTTAAATAAAAACACACATACTGTCTGCACATGTTTGCACTTGTTCGGTGTTTGTTCAATCTAGCACCTTGATCTGGAGAAATGTTGTTTCATTTTACTATGTATTTATATATGGTTGAAATGACAAACTCCACTTGTAACTTTGGCCGTTGTGTGACTACCATAATTAGGCTGTATGTGGTGATGCTAATGTGAAACTGTGACGTGACAAATTAATCGTAATCTTATTTTAAAAATAATTATCAAAGGCATAATTAATCATCAAAGACATCAGCTATCTGCAATAGATTTGACTGTTGTCAATCTCCGATCTCATCATCTATCGGCAAAACCCTAAACCCAACCTTTATCTCTATTCCCGAAATCCCAGATGGCCAGAGAGTGTTCCATCTTTTATGAATTAAAATATTTGGGACACCATGAACTTAAGAAGACTGTTGTGTACACCATGAGTATAAATATGAATAAATAGTGCTCATGAAGTGCTATTGTGAACTGTCAGCTGTGAAGATGTCATTGTTGGTCATCGAAAGAAAAAAAATTTGAAAACTGATGTTTTTAATTTTTAATTGAATTTGAATTTTTAATTTTGCCAAGGAGGAACACTGAGGGACGCAACCATGTTCAGGTATTATCCTCTCACTATGCTTTTAGACCTGGTTTATCATTTGAACAACTAAATAAATGCTAGACCTATTTAACTTACAATATTTTGATTATAAACAAATTATTACACTATAAATGCTGTTAAACTACCTCAGAAGATTGAAGATACTGCCACACCATAAGTGGCAATTTACTGGAACATTTCCAGCTGGCTTACATAATTTGCAGAAGTTCATAAGAATGTTCGTGGGTTTAGTCAACTGTTTGCAATATACATCAGATGCTAACTGCATTTCTTTGGTCCTGCAAAGTTGAATCTAATCTAATGATTTACCTTTAAGGAAGGAACTCCTAAACAGAGCCACATCACTGAATGGTAAATATTTTCCAATGTGTAAGATTAATAGAGCATATATGTTGTTACTTAAAAATTCTTAAAATATTTTGTGAGACATTATGGGCAAGTAATAAGTTAATTTTCTTTTTTTAACTAATTTTTAATTTAAAGTTAAGATTGTGAGTTGTTACAGTTAAGTAAATACTTTTCTGTCAGTTTGTGACTAGGTAGGATGCTTTGTAATAGGTATGTTACAGAGGAGGCTACCACACCGCCTCCGCACCACCAAAGGGAACCCTCACCGGAACACTAACCAGTTTGCATTCGGACTCCATTTCCCATAATGCCTCATACCTGGAACCGATCACTTCTTCCAATACACACCTGCTACTCATTACCATTCCTTATTTAAGCCATTGTCATACTCTTATTGTTCTTCGTTTGCTTTTGGATTGTTTATCGTTTTTGCCTGTTTGCTATGGAGTTAGAATTGTTGCATAATTCCAAATAAATACATTATGATCCACAAATAAATGTACAGCGATTGACAAAAACAAAGCATATTCACAAAATAAATAGAATGAGATCCACAAATAAATCTTAAGAGTTCCACAAACATGAATTATATTCACAAGTAAAAAAATAGAATCGCAAATAAAAAACATACTCACAAATATTGTTTTTACTTTACAAACACAACTTTGACCGGCATTTATATGTGAAACGCATACTGTGCATTTGTAGATCGCTGCGCGTATTTGTGGATTGCTCTCTGTGCGTTTGTAAATCGCTGCGCGTATTTGTGGATTTTGAAACATTTCAAGCGTCAAGAAGCACACGGATCCACAATAGGGTTGTAACGGTATGAGATTTTCACGGTATGATAATCGTCTCAGAAAATATCGCGGTTTCGCGGTATACGGTATTAAACTATCATTAATATTATAATC
>JAZGTJ010009406.1:0-19434 GCA_036877575.1 Botia almorhae
ATTTTATTTGCTTCATGTTTGCAATTAGAAATTGCATATTTGTTTAGCTACACACGCGCACACACACAAATACATGCAAACCTATACATACAACAACAACATAGCTATATTGTTATGTAAGAGAGCTATATGGGAGAACCTTATTATGACTCCGTCCATCTTTCCTGGCCTCTCGTCTCTTTAAATAAACACACGTCCCATTAAAGTTGCTCTCAGAGGAGGGGCACATCTGTGACGTTTATTCTGAATGACTGACATCTGTCACATGACTGCACATCAGGATTCTAAAGGTCGATTGCCATTCCTGCTGTCGTAGCGATGGTCTTCAACTAGCACTTCCTCTGTGGCCCTGAGGACAGCAGACAGGAAACCCTGAGATATTTACATCCCCTCCCCTGCTTACACTCAGTCAGTCACATTCACTGGGATGTAGAGGGGGGGTTTATTTTGCAATGGGACATTAGAAGGGATTGCAAGACAGCAGTCATTTCCATATGAAATCTTAATTGTCCTTCAGTGACAGTCGTTGTGTGAATAGCATAAATACAATTGCCGTAGCATGTGTGTATTAGCATAAACTGATTAGCAGAGCATGTAGGGATTAGTGTATTGGCGGTCTTGGATGGCTGGATAATTCTGTTTGATTTGTCACATAGATTAAGACTCTCAGTTGACTCCTCTTCATAAGGAATCATAATTTGTCTTAAAAGGAAGGACGAACAGAAATTATTCTTTCTCCAAATCTTGCAATGAAGTTTCAATGCCATGTTCAGAATTTACAGCAGGGCTGCCAAGAAATGACACTGATGTGGAGACTGATGTGCTTATAGACCCAACTGCATGTAAATTTAAGTAACGTACATACACACTGCAGTAAATATAAATGTCTGTCGTCTGTCAGCATACTTCTGTTGTCCATGTAATGAGCTGTAATAATCGGACATTAATTCAACTTCTGCAGAAGCTTGTGTGCTTTCGGGAAGCAGTTGTGTCCTCATCGCGTCATTCATTTATCCAACAATGTAACGCACTGCGGCGGTCAGACATGGTTAAGTGTTTACAGGAGTGTACGGGAAACTCGCCCCTGAACCGTGACGTCAAAAGCAGCAGAGGGAAACATTTCAGTTCAAACCTTTTATAAGCGCCTAAAAAGTCACCATTGAAACATGCAACATAAATATGTACAGTAACACTGTACAGTAACTGTACAGTACACTGTTTATATGTACAGTAACACTGTATGTAAAAATCCTGAATACTGAGTTTTTCTTATTCACCACCTATTGGGCAACACCTAAACTGTGATGTGAGCTCCAGCAGGAGAGTAACTGAAGTCACGCTGTACAAATCAGGCAGTTTTTCTTCTTTCAAAAGTGTTTTTAAACAAGATTTTAAAGTGTTTTAAGTGTTTTAAAGATTATTTAAGAGGTTCTGGCATGTAAACATGTTTGTGTGATATTTTTTACTGTTTGTGGTTTCCTGCAGTTCTGTTTATTGTTGTCAGTCTTTATTTGTGTGAAGTAAAGATCATGGAAAAATCACATTATGTTCCATTTTATTTTCTGTGAAGTGACAGAAACTTGAAACACTTGGACAACACAAACAACTCCTCAAAGTTCAAAGCAGAGTGTAACACATCAAGTGAAGTTTATGAAGGTCATGAAAAACAAAAGATGAACTGTGTGCAGCTGCATGTTAACTTAATGAGAAAACATACAAGCCCATTTTCTTCCTCCCTGATTAAACCTGCGTACTGAGGTGTGCAGTGCAAAAAGTGCAACACAAAGAAACATACACACACACACACACACACACACTAATGCCTAAAACGAGTGGTTTCTGGCCAGCCATTTTTATGGTGAATCACTGTAAGTGGTAATGCAGCCATTATCAGAGCAGAGCTGCTCCAGAGTCTATCAGCTATTTTTACCTGCTTTGGTCAGCAGCTCCATTTATCTGTCCAGTAATGAGAGCTAATGAGCGTGACCTCTGCACACAGAGCTGGACAAACCACAGCATCTGATTTGCACCACAACAATTCAATTGGCAAAGATTAAGCTTGGTCACTAGGGATCGAATTTTCACATCATACCTGCAGATCCATAGAGAAGATGAAATCAGCCCCAAAAACTGTGTATTTGACTGTGAGCGAACGGGTCCGCTTTACCATTTTAATCAGAACCATTTTAATCAGAACAGACTCATTGTGTTTCATGAGATAAACATACATGAACACATGAGCACTCATTGTTAAAGATTTCAGTCTGTGGTCCGAACAAGTAACGGGCGACAGTAAATATAGCACATGATGCAAACCCCGTTTGTGCATGAGTGATTTTCTGTTAGTCATCTGGGTTTTTGCCACTCTTCCTGCTTCGTTTATCTCTCAGTGATTTAATGAAAAAGATTCATTGTGACAAATGAATGTCAGGCACACATTCCAAAATCTTCCGTGCTTGTTTTCTCTGTTTGATTGTTTGTTATTATTCCGCATGATTTTTGGCTTTTCTGGGAAGCAACTGTCATTAAAAATGACAAGTCAAAATGACACAGTCGTTAAAGGAACAGAATTCAGACAATAACAGCCTCTTCAGTTATCTAAGACACTTCATCACTAACAACCTGACTGAAGATGTACAGAAGCCACTCACAAGTGTTCTGTGTTAACAGTCCATATTTTTAACCATTAGGGTGTCACTCTACCACTACCCTATTAAAACCCCCAAACTTACTTTTGCCCTCAAACACTATTTATATCTCCAATTTAATAAACCAATCCTAAACCAATCCTAGTTATAGTCATTTTTCCAGGCTGTAAGGCAAGTAAATATAAATTTAACTTGACAGACATGCCTCCTTTTGTCCCATCTTACTGTGCATGTTGTCTTATATAATGTCATATCTGGCACTCTGTATCCTCTGACATTTATGATTCAAATTTCCTGGCTGCCCTCAACACATCATACACACACTTAGTCAGAGACCAGCTAATACTAATGACCATTTCCTAATGGCCAGGAAATGAGGATTTAACAGAGGAATGAATTGTGTATGTGTTGAATCACACACCTTTTCTGTTTGATTTGCTTGAGTGGTTTCATTCATAGTGAGCAGATCAAACCTCTGCTGAAAACACAGGGCTGTTTGTGAGTTACATCACACTGCAGAGCCAATCATCTCATGATGCTCATGCATATAATTATTTACACTGTCTGTATTTTTCTAGCATAACAGAGCTCTGCAACTGTTATATAATATTATTTTTGTGTGACTCTGCACCTCATATGTCCAATTTACCTGTATTCATCTGGGATGAGAAAGAAATGGCAGTCATAAATCCCAGAAATGTAATTGAGACATTACTCAAATAAATGGGCCACAACAGGTAGAAAACAGACAGAAGGAGCATGAATCATGTTCAGTTCAAGCTTACAGTTTCTTTCTGCTGAGGTTGTGTACATGTGAACGTCACTAGACGTCTGTTTTTTGTGTTTTTATTACGAGCGACGGTGAAATTGAGCGCAATCAAAATGTTTATGGCTCTTCAAACTTTTATTATACACTGAATGGCAAAAATAAAGTTTTCCAGCACCCAAACCATTCCCTCAGATTTAAACATAGAAGCAACATCAACATTTTTACTAAATAATTACATTTACAAAATGCACGGTGAAACATGACCATTTGTTGTTGGAGTTAATGTTATTTTGGGACGTCCAATCAGCAGTCTTCAGGTCCGTGTGGTTCTGTGTGATTCTCTTATATTAATATTATTAATATGTACATGTCCAAGCTAACAGCTTTCATCAGAGTTTATTTTGTACAGTGAAAACATTTACGTCATAAGTAACCACAATTCTTTTTGTTCAACATGTTTTTTTAGTGTTATGCAGATGTTCTACACTATACTGTGTAAATGGAAAACAGTGATGGTCACGGAGAGTTCTGCCTCAGAGAGGCTGGAAGAGAAGAGAGAGGACTGGTTAAATAATGACGAGCATTCACCTGTACAGTATAAACTATTGTGTCAAAGCCATGCAGACACGTCACAGTTCCTGCTGGACATTTATGTGTCTAACTGACCAGTGGTATGTGATTCAGAAGTCGATCTACAGAGAGGTCATCATAACTCTCACGATACGTGGTTTCTCCTGCAGTCGACTCCTCCTGCACGCTGGGCAGGTCTTCTTGACTGAGGAGAGCAGAAAACACGGCGAAGATATGAATCAACTGTTTGAGTCGCACTTCACACTAAACATCACACAGTGAACGTTTGCGTTTGGTAAGACAGCCGAGCACATCATTTTAAATCACTGGAGCATCTTGGAGCAGGAGGCGTGGCCTATGAAAGCAACAGTCTGATACCTTCTCTTTCCTGTCAGAACAGAGTTGAGATATTTCTTCACCGCCATCTGCTTGCGAAAGCGGCTGTAGTTGTCTGTAAATATTGCGTCTGAGTGACGTTTCACTGGTGCTTGATCTTCCATCAGATCATCACTAAAATGAAACCAACACTAAATCAGATACTCATTACATTCTGAAAACAATGCACATAAAACTGTACGTTTACACGTGCTTACACTCATTTATCAGATGCTTTTATGCAGCAGTGTATTGACGTTACACAGCGCAGTCACAACAAGCATCTGAGTGAGATGCAGTTCTATAGTCATCATCTATGGTCACAAGTTTAAATAATAAATGATCCATTACACAAATATTGTACAGAATGCTACATTAGCAGGCTGACTATATACCTTCAGATATTATCAATCAATCAAGTTAATAAAAAACAGATTTAATCATCTAGATATTCTCTATTTATTATAAAAGACATTGACACCAGTCCTATGTTTAGTACTGCATATTAAAAATGTGTGATCTACTGATGAGAACCCCAACATAAATCCAAATTTACACCAAGTTTATTCATAATCAGTTCAATCTCTCACTCATGCAGACGTCTGAAACCAGCCTGACGTGGTCTCTACTGCTTGAGCTGCTTTGAGATGTTGTATTCAGAAGGCAAACGTGTGTCAGGTTTTCTCAGCATACAGAAAGTGTTGATTCACCTGACTCTCTTCCCAATCAACGACTCCAGATACCGTCTGGCAGATAACTGACCGAGAAGTTTACTGTACCCGCTTGTAAAGAGACCGTCTGCATGTCTAGGGTCTCTGCACATAAACACAAAACAATCAGCTTGACTTCATAACACAGCTGTGTGATTCAGTAGCTCTTTCAGTTCCTGTGATGTGGTCTAAAAGTCGCTTCCTTTAATCATTCAATGCGTTTAAGTTTTCTAACAATGTCCAGAATCGCACTTACAAAAAAGTTACCATGGTAAGCATAGATTCCGACAAAATACTTATTGTTGACATTCTCTGTCATTAAACAGAGAAATGAAACAGGATTACACTGATAAACGCTAACGCTTCTCACACTGTTTCACACAGAAATAATATTAGTAACACAGTCGTTACTAGTCGAAAGTGATGGTTTCCTTCCTTTGCTACCGGAGATACAGAACAATTCATTTATAATTTTATGCAATTAAAAATCAAACAGCATATAATATAATAGCACATAATACCTAACACATGATTAATTCATAAGATGCTTTCATGTCGTGCCGAGTTCCACATTTCAATATTTAGTTTTATGAACCTTATAATATTATATTATAAAAACCCTATATTATTATCTCTCTTTGGTTTTTGTCTATTCTGACGATTCACCTGAGCCCGTGCGTCGCGCGCTCATATCCCATCATATCAAACGGGTTTAACACATTTTTAAAAGTTGCTTTTGTTTCTGAGTTTTTGTGATGGAGGTCTTACCTCATGGAGGCGTAGGGTACACTTACAGTCCGGGCATAAAAGACACTGCAGAGGCTAATGAAGAGCAAAAGCTGAGAGCTGTTCCTCACGAGCATCGCTTTTAACCTGCGTGTGCAAGAACACACGTGTGAGATCTACACACTCTATAGAAAACAAAACATGAGCGTTTAAACATGAATCATAATTCAACGCATTTGCGCAAGTAAGAATTAAGTTTGTGCATAATCCGCAGTTTAGTTTGTTTTATAAGGGAACAAATGTATTTTGCATGATTATAAGGAAGCATCTTTATTTATTCGTTATTAGTTCGAGTTTTTATTTAGAGTTTTTGCAGGCAAAAGTATTTATGTATGCCGTGTTTGATGAAGTTTTGAATTATTACTTAAATGATAGCTTATATGAAATGATATCAACATAACTTTAATAAATGTAAAGTGCATGTAAAATCAATCAGATGTATCATAAATATAAGCAAAAGAGTAAATAAGTAAAAAAGTAAAAGTGTTGTGTTTTTGTTTTTTAATAAACAAAATCAAAGGAACTTACATGTGCTGTAGAGCTGTGATCCGCGCCGCTGTCTGTGGTACTGAAACAGTTCCTGAAGTTACCAGGTGATGTATTAAGTTCCTTTGCCTGCTCTCGCGTCTCTTTGAACAGCCTCTCCCCGCGCCTCGTTTTATATTGCTGAATACTTCCCATCACACAGAAAGACAATCAGATTTGATATGCCTTAGTACGTCACGAGAGAAGGTCCCGTTGGGATGTGTTCGTCATTGGTCGGCTGGCATGCTCGGCTCATGCACACACGCTGGTGAAATTAGCTTTGCGCTGCTCTAAATGTTTTGTGTCATTCCTGGTGATTCATTCTGTGGTTATTTGTTTGCATGGATGCCCTTTTTTAAAGAAGTTTTAAGTTAGACGAAACAATGACAGACAGAGTCAAGACAGACAGACAGACAGACAGAACGGATACTGGAGGATTTCTGTGTGTCAGCTGCAGTTGTGTACCCCTATCTTAACCCTGTGCTAATACAATCACGTTCAGTATTATAGACATCAGTGCCAGCAGGTAAAACACACATGGCCAGTCGTTCTGATGACATGACGCAGAGTCTCTCAGACATCCCCACAGGAAGTGTTTATGATTCTACACATAAGGGCACTGGTCTGTAAGGATGGTTGCTGTAATCGTGCAGATCTGATGTTTTGACTTACTTTCGTTAAGAGAGTTGTGGGACTCGTGATTTGTTCTCTGTTGGTCTTCCATCAGGTCTGTTCTCATGTCGTCTTAAAGAAATCTTTCATATAGGAGTGCTGGATTTCTCTGTATTAACCGTCAGCACTTGCCCTCAGCAGCATTCTAATGATGTCATTTGCCAGGCTGTTTCCTGCGGCCTGCATGCTTGTGGATGAAGTGATTAATGAGGGACGTAGAGAACAGAGGTGCTGCCAATGAATCCAGTTTATATAAAGTCTGTCAGCCCTTGTCTGGTGAGGGGAGTCACATACTGTTAGTACACACATGTACATTCATGCATTCAGTAGATGCTTTTATCCAAAGCAATGCTCTGTCGGTGAGCTGGACTGATTATAAATAATAAAGCACACCTTTCTTCAAAGATTTTGGGTGTATTTAAATCACTCACATTAAATGTAAGTAATACTAGTCGTGATGATGTGTACCTCATCAAACACCAGTAATAATAAACAGATAAAGACATGACCTGGTTATTACAGACACACAGACAGACATCTGCCTCACACAAATTCCTCTGCAGTTTCCCCTGCTACTATTCTTTCATCCTTCTTACCATATCTCTCAATAAAGTCATGAAAGTACAAAAAACAATTTCTGTAAAAGAAGCAGGAATAATTTGCCCCCAGGAGCCCCTGACAAACTGCAACGACATTATAATTGCATTCCTCTTGATTGAATCAATATGAGGAATGTACAAATAGGTTTGTAATCTGTTGCGTATTGACATTTTCACTATGAGTGTGATATTGATGCACATTTGTCTGTACTGTATATATGGGAGTTCCACTTTTACTGCTGTCCAGAAACCCTGGGACTGATCAGTCAGACAAACACTCAAACGCATGTCAACTAAAGCTGTAAATACATCCACACAGCTGTCCACACAGAGGACTTGAGCTGCAAGAATGATATCAAGACATTACGCTTGTAATCAAAGCTGAAGAGTCATTCTCTGAGACATCACATTACTCCATCCATTTCAGACTAAATTATACCTGCTAATAAATAAAGCATTTTAAAATCCATCTCTATCAATCTCTAATCTATTCATCTGTCTATCCATCCATCTGTCTATCCATCCATGCATCCATCCATTATAATAGGAATTATAATCAAATAAAATTCTCTTTGGGATCTTTTAAGATCTTAATAAGCATGACGTGCAGTGGTCATCCTATAATACATTTATCTTTTTTATCCAATGAAAAACTTTTCTCAGACACACGGACACACCAAACATAAAAATAACTTGTTGATGGGCATATGTTCACAATATTAACCTCCAGCCCAAAAATCCAAACAGTAATAGTTCCATCTCTGCACTGACGTTTTTTACATCATCTCAGAAATCAGTGTCCTGCAGTTACTCAGCATCGCCTGTGTGTTGCATGTTTTGACTCTGACATGAATGTGACGGCTCTCAGTCAGTGGAGGAATAATTCCTTCACACAGTTCAGTAGCTGGCCAGTCCTTCAGTCCATATTGGCAATTTAGTTAAAGTTTGTGTATGCAGTGAAACACTGCAGCTGAGTAATACACAGAAACAATCTGAAGGACTGAGAAACAGAGCAGCGCTGACGCTCGCCATATATGTGACAGGAGGAGTTTTATTGAAAAATAATCAAATGAAACCTCAACACTGGAGACACATTCTTCCAGTCGCACACTATCTAGTGCACATTAAGATTTCCTGTGAGTCTATGGAGGAATTGGAGAAACCCCTTTCTGACTCAATATGAGATCATATTGATCTCAACACATTCATCTCTATTTGCTGTGTCAGTGTTGATGGGAAATAAAATATGTGAAATTCACTACCAGCGCCAACAAACTCTGTCTGTCAGATTCATTCAAACAGAATCTATTTCCCTGCTGATTGCTTTACAAATATGTATCAGAATATGAATATGTTACATATAGCATTCCCAAAATACAGAAACATGCCAGCATCAAATGTCAAGCAAAATTAATTTTCAAGTATCTATACTGATGTAGCAGCATTTGAAATAAAGTCTTTTACACAATTATTAATATTCTATGGCTTTGTATAATGTAGCATGATTAAACAACTGCTGTGTTATACTGATTAAGAAATCACCAGTGTTCAGAGAACAATTATGGATGACCAGGAACTATTATTTTTAAGATAATTTGTGGAACAGAATTACACAGAATCAAATGTAGTCTCTTGTGTTGACAAATTAACATGTAGATGGTTGGTAATAATAATATAATTAAAAAACTGAATTTTAAATTCAAATGTGCTGCCTTTCCATTCCATTGTATCTAAAAAACATGGAAGGACATTTTATCTAGACTACTTTGAATCTAAAATACAAAAAATGTCACAGCTTATATTATTTAATGGCATCATCTTTCTTATGACAATCAACTCCATAAAAATCATAGAATCCAATACATTTTTAATATCAACATCTTAACACAAACAAACAGTGCTGACACAAACTAAAAATACCAAAAGGACAGTACTGACATGTTTTTAGCATGTTTGTACCATGGAGCTGTGGTAAGCATCTTTAAGTATATAAGTATGTCCTTCCATACCATAACATATATCAAATGCAGCATGGTTTTCCATCTGACTGTAGCATTGTACAGTATATGTAGACATACATGTGCTGCTGCCGCCAGGATGACGCTCTTTGATTGGTCAGACGGAAGGTCGGAAATGCGTCACGGATTCCAATATGTCCGCGTTCATTTGAACTAGTGAAGTGTGCTCGATCAGGTTTCACTGCATACTTCATATCTGTTTGTATGTTGGGTTCAACGAGCAGTCGATTCCAGAGGGAGAGTCATCTGTTAAAGAAAAGAAGCGCACTACAGGACACAAAACTTGACTATTTGTTATTAACAGGTGTGTGTTTGAGCGGATGTTGTTAGCGCTAATGCTAATGCTGTCTGTCTGCCTGCCTGACTGACTGACAGGAGTCTGAGGGGTGTCATGTTTTACCGTACTGTAAATACAGCGGTCACGTGTGTGTTTTCTGTATCTACAGAAATAATGCTGATATTGGGAACTCATGTCGCACGTCTATGAAGAGAGAGCCACAATGATAGCCGCAGGCGAATTGCAGACGTTTGTCCCGTTCGGTCGTGAGCACTGCAGGAATCACCCGAACGGCGTGAATCTCCAGCTGCGGCAGCTGCAGCCCGCGTCTGAGCTCTGCTCCTCTGACGGGGCCGCTGGACTCGTGGGGTCCCTTCAGGAGGTCACGCTGCAGGAGCGAGAGAAGGTATCTGTCCACACGATTCAAGTGTATCCCATGTTTACAGATTGAGGATGTATATGTTTACGTATAAGTTACGTACAAGTCTTGCTCTGAGAACATCTATATGCTATATGTATTCGTAATGCATACTTTGGGATGTCCCACCCCACCCCATCTTTCGGAAACCTAAAATGTCATCTGGGACATCCTGTACCGTTTGCATGACAGTGTTCTGATGGGGATGAGGGAAGACTGGATGCAGTGTTTTAAGTTTGATGATGATGTGATGGGCAGGAATACTGGCAGCTGAGGAAGGGAACAGCTCCTGAAGAGGTGGAGTATGAAGAGGAGCTGTATGTGACAGGAAACATGGTCATCTGGAGCCGAGGCAGTAAGAATCAGGCTTCTTATGTGTACAAGGCCTTCACAGTGGACAGCCCTGTACAGCAGGTACTAAAATAATGCAATCTGTCAAAAAAATCACATTGTCTTTCTTCAAACTGAAATTTAATCTTGATTTAATGTGTATTTTTTATAGGCTCTCTGGTGTAATTTCACTGTTCCTCAGACTAGAAAAGATGGTAAGCTTTGATATATGTTTGTGTGTTATTCCAGAATAATTCTATTATTGTTGCATTGAATGTTTATTGTTTTTAATCATTTGAATGCGTCTGTCATGCGTCTGGAGTGACGCCTTCATACCATTCTCACTCATAATAAAATGAGTTTTCATATCAATATTTCATGTCCATTTAGGTGCTTATTTGGTATAATAGCAGTTAGAAAAGCAAGTGTAAACAATGCAACAATTAAGCAATGCATAATGTACAGTCATTCTGTCATTAATAAACCCCTGCATGTGGAGCTCCAGGTTTGTTTGTTTAGACAGTGTACTGTCCATGACCTGATTATCTGTTGAGCTGATGTGTTTCTCCCTCATGCGCTCCAGTGAAAGACATTGTGGAGCAGACAGTGTGTATCGCTCAGGGCACCTGTGTTAATGTCCACAGTGTGAGTGGAAAAGACTTCATATCTCCACTGCCCTTCCAGGTGAGAACAGCTGACTTCTGTCTGTGGAGCTTCTCTATCATCTCACAGATGAGTCTGATCTCTGGTCTTCTAGTAGAGATGTTTAGTTAGTGCCATCAGGAACTGAAGCGGCCGCTGTCTCTTTAGCTTAATGACGAATACTGTGTGGAAGTTATCCTTCCAGAAGGCGTAATGGGTTATTTGGCACGCAGACAGGAACACATCTGAGCGAAAGAACTGCCAGTGTTTGGGCAACACAATTTACAGTTTTGGCTCAGTCTGGTTATATTATACATGAGCGAACTCTGCTGATGTTATTCTGCAGTCCCAGGGGAACAGAACAGACCTGTGCAGCATGCATGCTCTGTAGAACAGTAGTTACAACTGTCAGCCTGACACTTTTACATGGTTAAATTTAGCATGTAAAATTACATTTTACACGTATTTTTACATGCTATCATGTCTCATGATAGAATAAAAGGCTATTGCTGTTTGTGTGTCTGTTGTTACGCATACATGCTTTACTCCTGGAGATCCACCAATAATGTAGATGAAGAATTTTTGGCAGCTTAGTTTTAAAAAACTTTATTTTACTGTTTTGAGATCTGACAGTTACAGCATGTTTATGTAGGACATCAAACTCTTTAAAGCTTAAAAATACTCAGTTTCTCATGATATGACCTGTTTAAACATTATTTTCTCTCCACTGACTTGTGTTTGGTTGTAATGCAGGTCTCCACTGTGTGGTCAACAAAGTTTGGTCTGCTGTTAGAGCGTAAAAACATCACAGCTGATGGTCACATGAGCCCCAGCAGGTCTGTACATGTTCATACAGTAACTGAGAGTGTTTGATATGACATCAGTAATATGAGTGTTCTCTCGTCATTAGGGAACCTCTTCCGACTCTGTTCAGCATGCTGCATCCCTTAGATGAAATTGCTCCTGTTGTTTGTAAGTCCACTGGTAAGACGTGTTCTTAATTCTGTACCCAATAAAGAAACCCCGTGTGAACACATTACATTTCTGCCTGATGTTGGTGAGGGTCAGACTCTTGTTCTGAGAATGAATTGTGGCGCTTGTGTTGATCTCTGATGGCTCAGGTCTGTTTGAGGCTCGGCTCCAGTATGTCTCAGACTGCGCTCTGAGGGTCGTCTTCACCTGCCTTGAACCCTCCATCATCATGACATATGACACGCAGCAGTGCACACACACCGTCTGGAGCCTGCGCAAAGTCACACCTGAGGTACAGCCTGATCTCAGACCTGCTTCTGGTGTGTTTGTGTCTGGGGTTAAAGGTCAAGTGTCACGATGAGGGAGATGTAAAGTAAACAGTTCCTGGTGAGCTGTGAAACTGTCCTGCATGTCTGTTTACAGTACGACTGCACAACTATCACAAATGTGCTTTGTAGTAACTGAATGATTTTAATACTTCATAAAGTCAGGTACAGTCAGTTTTAGTTTGATGCAGATAGCAGAGACATGCGATCAGAAATTGTAATGAAGTGATTTCCCAGAATGAATGTTATACATTATAAAATTAATTATATATAATTAATATAATTAATTATATAATTTTTAAATATATTTGAATATAATGTTCAATAATGGTGATGTCATGGTGTCTTTTGCAGGAACAGACCACAGTGCTGAAGTGCCCGGAGCAGCCCGGGCCAGTTCACGCTTCCAGTGCTGCCCCCAGCTTCCTCAGTTCCCATTTGAAAAACCTGACCCGACTGGACCTGCCTGCCTCTCCCCTGCACTGTCACGCCCTGCACAGCCAGAGCCGAATCCCTGCCTCGCCCGGCCTGCACTCCCGGCTTCACTCGCCCAGCATTTCTAACATGGCTGCTCTCAGGTGCGACCATGCAGCAAATTACTCAGTATAATTTACTTGTTAATTTTCATGTGAAAAGTTCATTGGAAGTGTTTGGAATGGGGGACGTGCTCATTGTTGTGTAACACATGTTCATTTGTGTTTGACGGTCAGCCGCGCACACTCCCCCGGCATCGCCGCTCCCTCCTTCTCTGGGGCGCAGCGCTTTAATGTGTCATTCCACACGCCCTCCCCGCGGGGTCACAGCATCCTGCCCTCGCCCAACAGCACTCTGAATGACACTGCTGTGCTGCCCGAGATGGAGCCCATCCTGCCAGACCTGTGCATCGAGCAGTTGTGGATGGAGACCAGCGCCTCCTGCAGGTCTGCTGAGGCCCCACAATTCTGATGTGCTGAGGTTATAGTGACTGTTTGTGCTCTCCTGTGATCGTTGTTGTGTGTGTGTGTGTGTGTGTGTGTAGAGAGAAGAACTGTCAGGCATCTAAAGTCTTCATCACATCTGACCTGTGTGAGAACAGATATCTCTGCTTCCTGATCGAGTCTCACCAGCAGCTCAGGTGAAGTTGCTTTTCCTTCATTTCAGTTTGTTTCTAAAGCTGCAATTGAAAACGTTCACCTCTCTACCGCCATCTCTGTCTGAAACATAAAATTGCAGATTACTTTAAGTATGTTAAAGTCAAATTGTTTCAAACTGACATTTCCTGGAAAATCTGACCTGATAACCCACATTTAAATCAATAAGCTAAACTTAGGGGAAAAGTCAAAATGATGAAAACATGATTTCTCCTTTAAACACTTCTGTCTTTAAGCTTTTTTTGTGCTGTTCACAGGTGCGTCAAATTTCTCGAGAGCAATGAAACGTCTCAGCTGATCTTTGCATCAATGACTGTCATCACCGCCAAAGACGCAGTACCGCTGGAGGTAAGAACCTGCAGTCAAATATCTGGAGCAATGAAAACAAGCTTAGTGCTTTTGTCATTTTAATTAGCTGGTTTTCCATCCACTATTGTTAAAGTCAACAGCAAATGTAACACTGAGCCTGTTTACTTTCTTAATTTCTGGATTCTTCTACTGTTGTTTCAACTTTATTTAGCTTTAAAAGGTGAATAAAAGACAGAAGTATGTTGGAGCAGAAGTATGTCTATTTTAATGCTGTAGTTTCTCAGTCACTCAGATGTCATTCTTACTATCATACTGAATAATTGATGCTGTTTAAATACCATCTTGTACGTCAGCTGTACGAGTGTTGTCGTCAGTAGGAGCTTCACTTCATTTGCTCTTCATTTCTTGAAGGATGTTCATACGATGTTGGTGCTGGAGGCCAGTGGAAGTCTGGTGTTGTACTCTGGAGTCACACGGGTGAGCTTTGATTTCAGCCCCATTTTTCACCCTGCAGTGATGTTATTACTGCTGTGTCTCATTTATCAGAGATCTGAGACTGTACTGAAGTATGCAGTGTGTTCTCCGTGCATACTTCTCTTTTATTAAAAAAGCCAAAGGCATCTATACATTAGAATCTTGGCTCACAGCGTAGTGTGGCCTCCAGTCTGTCACATGCCTCATGTTCTTCAGCAGTCAGCAGAGATTTGAACGCTGGCTGTAGGTGAGTCACTCCAGTCATCAGAGCTCTGATGTCTAGAGACATTGTGATGATTATTTACCGACATAATCTGTTTATACAGAGTTCATTTGTTATTGTGTTAAGATAATGCTGACTGACGTATAGACGTACACATGATCTAGAAGCCTGTTTTTATATGCTTTCACATACAGATCCGAATGACTGTTTTCTCACCATCATTTTCTAGTTGTAGTTCTGTAGTGCTTGTGAAGTTGACCTGTCAGATCAAAACAGGATTGTGTAAGCTCAGCCGTCACCCTCAGTGCCTCATATGTAGTATAAAACAGGGTCTCAGCCTTTTTGTCTGTAACCAACAATTAAAATCACCTGTATTGTGATTGTAAGCGGCACATTTTGGCATATTCAGTCAGTCATCTGTGTGTTCAAAAACTGCACACTGCTGATTAAACCCACATTCATCTCAAAACATTAATCTCAACACATTCATGATTATGACTGTTTTACTTTTAGGTGAGCAAAGTGTTTGTCCCTGGTCTTCTGTCTCCAGCCTTCAGCGTGCAGAGCCATCAGGTGCAGTTGAGCACCCCTCTGGAGAACGTGAGCACTCCTGCCCGGGCTACAGTCCAGCACATCAGCCGGCTGGAGGAGGTACCATTCTGATTAGTTGGGGGGGCATTGTACCTTTTATTATAAGACTAAAATATTCACTGACCTTACAGCTATTTGATTAATACATGTATAAGCAAGACATGACAATAGTGTTTTAGGAAGGACTCTTATTAAGATGGCATTTATTTAGTTCCTATGTTTGATCACTATCTGTATTAAATCTCTGTGTTATGCACAACTCTGTGTTATGTTTGTTTGTTTCCTTTAACAAACAAACACAGCTTGGCTCACAATTTGATGAAAAGCTGGTTGATAATCTGATAAAGCTGATATCTTCAATCAAACATACGGTTGATTATGAGATTAATCAATTATTAATCAAAGCTCGCAGAGTGTATTCATAGATGTGCATTACAAGAGAAAGTCCATTTAAAGGCACCATTTAACATTAAATATTGGGCCATTTATAAAAACATCTTGCTCTTGACCCGGCTTGATTTTAAAACACAAACAGTGTTTCATTGACGTCATATCCCGAGAGCTGCATTATGAGTAGCAGCTGATTTATTTACCAGAAAACAAACTGCAAAAACAGTTTGTGCCTTTTGGGCTAATTCGAGTCATTTTAAACCAGAAATGTATTGTTTGTTTCATGATTTTATGGCACTTGGCTCTCAGGTTGGGATGCCGTCTCCAGTGTTGGAGGTTCGTAACTCCACGCAGCATCATGAGTCATCGTGGATGGAGGACTCGCCGTTCCAGCAGACCGTTCCCCTCATCCACTCACTCAGAGACGCCGTGAGCAACAGACTCACACTGGTCAGTGTAGATGATCACTTACAGACCTTCTGCTGTCAGTATGAGCTTATATATCTCTGGAGAGAGAAATATCATTTCTGACTGTCACCAATAGCTGGTGATTATTTTTCAGCTGTTTTCAGTTTTAAGACACAAGAGAAAATAGGCAGGAAACACATCTCAAACAGAAGCTTTAATTATATGCTAGTTTTGATTTAAAGACCCACTGAAGCGACTTCAAATATGCAGTGTTGTTTGATTTCATTTACATGTGTGTTATTTCATTGTTTACAATTTTTCACGTTTTAAAATAATAATACAATAAGTAGATGTGTTTAAACAATCGACTGCTAGTGAACACAATTTAAAGAAACAATTTAAAGATGCCAAAAGAGACGTACACTGCTGCGTCTAGTAATAATGTTGCGGCCACACCAGGTGAAGAATGTTGCTCTGTGTTTGTTCGGTCCACTGCAGCTGAAGGCAGGAGCAGGTAATTGCTCGTGTCATGTGGTGTCACTCTGTAATTGAGGGCTGTTACAGTGACGGGACGTGACCGTCACGGCCGTGTGGCGCCTCAGACATGAGCACCAGGAGCCTGTCACTGTTTTGACAAGACTCAATAAGGTTTGGCCCCTGCTGTGGGGCCCCTGTCTGCAGGGCCGGTGTTGTCATTCCCCAGTGAACGACGTGTTCCTGCCAAGAGAAATCCCCTCACAGGCCTGTCAGAGCAATCTCACCACAACAAACTTCTGGAAGATGATATGCTTGAGAGGAGCGGTTTTAAAAATAGCAAACGTCTGTGAAGGTTTACATTCAGGTCATTGTGAAATGCCTGTTTATCGTTTCTGAATGCAATTGTTTTTTTGTTTATAGCGAAGAGAATAGCAATAGTCTGGTCAGCGTTGACTAACTGCGACGGGATATAAACGGCAACATGATGCCTGTTGGTTCGAGTCTGTTTGATGTCTTGTGCTGCTGCTATTTCAGTCTTTGCTGATAATATCCGCCTCTCATTTTTCTATTGTTCAGGAATTAAACAGCAGCTCCATGTTAAGAATCACCATTCCTGAGGTGGCCACTTCAGAGCTGGGTAAGAGAAAACACAAACACACACACACGTACTGCCTAACAGTGTGACGTGGTACAGAGCTGACTCACAGTGTGTTTATGAGCTGTGCAGTTTGAAAGGAGCAACAATGTGCAGGCTATGAAAATGGACACTGTAAATGTAACTTTGTGAGTTTTTAATCCTGATGTTTTAGTATAAATAATGTGAAGCTACCCAATCATCAGTCACTAATGAATGCAGGTATTCTTTAGAGTAAAGAGTCATTCTCAAGAGTTTGAATTTCTCACCCTTCTCCATGGAGTGCTGTAAATATTGCAGGATGTTCTGGTCATCTGTAGGTCCAGTCATTGAGAAGACAAGAAGCACACTGTTCATATTAGTGTCAGGCTTTGCATGTAACTCAAGTCATATGTAGGACCAGAAAATCCAAGACTCACAGAAGCTGCCCAGAACGCTGTGGAAACCACTGAGCAATGCAAAAAAAACACCTGAACAGCCACATAACTACCCCCGGCTAACATCATGATGGCACTTTATGATTGTCTTTAGAAAGTGGACTAGTGTAGTTTATAACTTGAAGAATGAGTTTTGTAGCTTGCTTAGCTGGGCCTTCATCATGGTAACGCGAGCCCTTCCCATCCAGATCCCTTCACAATTATTCAGAATGAATGCCAGTCTGCTGTTAATAAATGTGCTAGTTTGGAGGTAGTGCTCTTTCTGCAGATAATTAAGTGGCATTTTCCTCAACTCTCTTCTGACCTTTTTCTGTTTGTTTGCTAATTAGGCTGCAGGCGCTCATGATCACTAAGAGCGTGATGTATGTTTACTGCTGAGGGAACATGAGCAGAAAACGTCTTTTCAGATAGTCCTGATTTTTTTCACAGAAGTCAACTAACTGTGCTGTCTTTTATTCTGTTAAAATGTAATATTTCTATGATGTTGGCGTATTTATAAAAAACATAACTGGGTTTTTACATTTTCAGAAGAGAATGTGTATTGCCTGCCGGTACCAAACTCACAGTAATATTAGGGTGTTGTATGTTGTTGCCAGGGTGTTGCCATGTCTCTTTTATCCTAACCCCCTCGCCTCAACACCATAACACTTCTGCCTTTGATGTGCACATGTGGGGGTGGGCGATACGGCCTAAAAATTGGTCAGCTGGACAGTGTAGGTGTCCAACTGTTCAGGTTCACATAGAGTAAATTGATTGTTTTTGATATTTGCGTTACTTGTTTGCTAAAGCAACTTTCAGTTTGACTGTTTATATAGTTACTTGGGGCAGGATGGGTGTTTTTTTTTTTGTTGACTTTTGACCAATAAGCAACCACATGGAAAACTGTCACACAACGGTGCCCTGGCAACAACCTTAACTGTGTGTTTTTCCCCACATTATTTCTCCACATATTACAAAATTCCAAGCATTTTAAAATTAAATTCTACGTTTTTACATTTGAAGGAAAAATTGAATTGAAGGAACTTGTGGGGACTTGTGGGGGTTTTTGGAGGGACTTCTTCAGAAAATGTTACATTTATTCCACCATTCTGAATAAGATTGAAAGTAAAAGGCAATATTTAGTATTTAACATCCAGCTTTGTTTCAATAAAGAACTTTTGGGTTGTGGTCTAATTTGTTACGGTGGTTCTTATGTTGTTATTAATGGCTGTTCTCCTTGTCTCAACAGTCAGGCGTTGTCTGCAGGCCATCAGGTTCATTCTTCCCAAGGACATGGCCATGAAAGTTCTGGTTAAGTGGTACACCAGCTACAATGCCCCCGGAGGTCCCAGCATGCATCTGGAGTGGAACCTGTTTGTGACATGTCTAATGACAATGATGGGTTACAACACAGAGCGACTGACATGGACGCGCAATGTGAGTGTTTCCTTCATCCGAGCAGTACACACACACACACACACTCTATTTTAGTCAATAGTTTCTTACTGAAGTGACTAATAAGAACATAAGAACAGGACATTTAAACTGAGTGCTACTGAGTACTTATACTGTGTGTCTTGAACTATTATTATTAACACAATTGTACATGTCCACAGCTTCATTTTGAAGTGCCTCTCTCACCAGTAATTGCCCCAAAGAAGGCTCGTCCTGCAGAGACGGGCTCTGATGAGGTGAGTGTCCGGTGAGAGACCTTTCGTGATCTCCAGTCTGGAACAACTGAACCT
>JAZGTJ010009407.1:0-19432 GCA_036877575.1 Botia almorhae
CAGTCAAGTCGGATTAGTGTAAAACGAAATGCAGATACCCCTTTCATTTGCTCCATGCTCACTCTGTGCATATGTTAATCCTGTGCTGAGTATGATTGTCCTACTATGTGTGTGCGTGTGAGACGCCTCCTCCACTTTTACAAAATTCACCTCCGCAAAAGTCAACCAAATAAATGTGAAAATAAGCCGAAATCCTAATATGGCTAGCATCCACTTGCTTGCTTTTCAGGAAACGGCTTATGATTTTCTCAGTGGACGTTATTTTACCTTATTAATATTCATGAGCCAGGATGATAAAGGTGCCCCGCCCACTTTTCAAATCATACTTTGTCCCGGTGTGTGTTTATGTGGTGGGTTCAGATGTATAATGTTCTTCAGGGCTTACTGACAGGGAACACTCTCCTTCCAAACCAATGCCACCCACAAACACCTTTTTCAATAAACAAATCAAGCGTGATTCATACTTACAGAGAACATTTTCTCCTTTCTATTTTCTTTTAGCTGTAAAAATAGTCTTACTGATTTGTGAATCATCAGTTTGCTTTTCTGAGTGTTTTTTCTCTGACCGGTGTGCTGTAATGGGGCAATTGTAGAGACATTACACAGTTGGCATTGCTCTGCATGTAGCCAGGGGATGGCGTCATAAAGCCACAGGAGGTTATACAAACTCTTGGGTTAATTTCCAATCAAAACATTGCTGGGATTGTTTGAACATCCCCCGTCAGCCCAAAACAGCAACATCAGGTAAATCAATGGTGTGAGTTTTGGGCAGGGCTATCTGTTTGTCTGGTAAACCAGGGCAGTAGGAATTCCATTTGGTGCAACTTCAGCCTAAAAAGAAACCTATGTTTTACTTAGTTTTATTATCTCTGCTTTAAACACTTTTTGAAAATCTACTTCAGTGGCAGTATGTTTTAATTGGTTGATATGCCCTGTCTTACACAGAAGGGGGAAAACCTTGTTTTACTGGGGTGTGCAAACATGCCCATATAACCTAGCACCTTACCTTCCCCTCATGTTAGTGCAGGCTTCTCTTCTTTAAGAAGACAGTTTCCTGTGTTTTTTAGGGAAGGAAGAAAAAAAGAGAGGCAAACATTGAGAGAAAGCGAACAAACTATATAACCCTCCAATCAGCCCATCACTATATCCCAAACTATATCCCTCTGAATCTTAAGAATGAGATTGTGTGACATCATTAAGTTCATTGAACTCATTGTGTGACATTCAACTCTCAATCTGATTCATTATGAATCACAAAAGTCATATGAACAACTTTTGTTTTTTTTACTATGAACTGTCAGTGTATGGAAAATAGCAGCACGATATAGGTTTTTAAAACACAAGGATGCAGAAATAACGACATTTTCTGGAGGAACTATTTCTTTAAGGGTCACATCACATAACAACATGAATTCATTATGTAATAAGCAGAATCTGCACCAACGAACCTGACATTGATGGTTAAAATTGTAATGCACTGCTGAAATTACAGATTGATTTGAAGGTGCATGTATGGTAATTCAACTTTAAGTGCAGCTCTATGGCACATTGCACAGATCAACATCTCAAAAGCTCTGGCAAATGGGAGTGGATTTTCTTTATGTCTCTGTCTTTGCTGCTCATGTGTAATACTGTGTAATGTGCTTGCCAGTTTAGTCCTTCTATTGACAGGACAGGGATTGACAAGCATGTTATACTTCAGGAGACACATCAATCTTACCAATTAGTTCATTCTTGAATATTCACATTTAAATATGGAGTAGCTTGGTTATGTCATTCTTCATTCACCGCAGGGTATGAGAAGCTGACAGATTTAGCTATAAATTATTTCTAACAGTTGAAAGGAGAAGACACTTCAGAGATCTTGTGAAGCTGCATGTGCAGTCATAAGCCTATTTGGTTAGAATGGAAATCAGCCAGGTGCTGAATTTACCGGAATACATTTAAATTTCCAACACTATTGTGTAATATATTTTCATGTGTCTCTTAACACCATCATTCCTAGCAGTCAAGTATATGGTTATATTCTCTCTCTTTCAGGTACAAAGGCTTTATTAAAGACTGTCCAAGCGGTCAGCTTGATGCTGCAGGGTTCCAAAAGATCTACAAGCAGTTCTTCCCCTTTGGCGACCCCACCAAGTTCGCCTCATTTGTCTTCAATGTTTTTGACGAGAACAAGGTGAAATGCAGTCCACTGTTTGGACCTTGCATAATAGATTTTTCTTCAAAATAGACTTTCTCTCTGTCTCTCTTTGTCTCTCTCTCTCGCGTCTCTTTGTCCTCTCATAGGAACATTCTCACCTTGCTAATTACTGTAATTTGTCCTCTTGTGTCACTTAATTTTATGAATCAATTTCCCCAAAAAATGTTTTAATTTAAATAGCCCACTTAAATACATAAAACAGATATCATTTAATGTAGAAATGATTTTCACTTAGTTATTTTCACTTCAAGTAGTACAGGCAAAATAGTTTTAAGTAAATTCTGGCATACTATCAATTCATTCACGTACAGGCAATTTCTAAGTGTGATACGTCTAACTCCTGTTTCTGATACCCTAGAGTTACGGTTCTCCTAGAGTAGTGATCAAAGGACTAACATGAGTCATGGTTGACCACATAAAGAGAACATGTCACAAACAGAATCATTTATAAATGAATGTTTTTGAGCTTTTGAGAGTGAACCAGACACCCACTCAGACTGTATGCATGTTAGTGGTCTTTGTTAGGTGTGTGCGTGTGTGCGCGCAATGTACAAAAGAAGTGTATTTTTACATATTAGGAGTCTGAATCTGTATGCATGGGATGTAATAGGTTCATTATTCTCACTCTTTTGTATATTACGGTTAGTTCCCGTTATTCATTTTTCATTAAATAGCCTAATTTAGTTATCTAAGTGATCTGTAATGTGATTAGGAGCCGGTTGCTCCTGCCAGACGAGATCTGTATAGCGGCCAAACCACCGTCTGAGATCCACAAACAATTACACGCTCAGACACAACATACTGTTTATTTATGGTTTTGTTTGAAAGGCACCACTGTTGTTAGCGAAACAAATTAGCCGTGGCCTATGCCTGCTCTCTTCCAGCGATCCGTATAATTCTGCAGTGTGTCTCACCTCAGTTTCACTTTTTCAGCAGTCTGAATGTCTGTGTTCTGGAGATAACATCAGTCTGGGCTTCATAAAGAGCCGCAGTGATGTGCCACAGAACCCCACTCAATAGTCTGACATTACAGCAAAGGTTAAAGAAGCAGGACTCACACACAGCGATTGTTCTCACCACAGATGCCCAGACATTGTTACATCGGTTATCTTTTTCATATTTTATTGTGTTACAGTTTGGAAATAGTTTTACAGTACTCATAAATAGAAAATTCTCTCTCTCTATATATATATGTCAACAAAAGTAACTGAATCTGTATGTTCCCACTGGTTTTCCCAAGCCATTTTGAAACACCAGTACTAATTCTAATTGGTTTGATTGTCAACATATACATTTGAACTGCTATAAAGCTCCCTAACCATAACCAGACTAATAAACCATATACTCTGACTGGGAGCATCTTTACTTTGTGTGGTTTCAAAGATACACTAAACCATATCATCTTCTAACATTTCAGCCAGAACGTAGTAAATTCCAGTCTGGCAAGGATATAATAACGTTTTCATAGTGTGGAATATTCCACAGATCTGGCCAAGTGAGAGAACAGGTGAAAACACTGAATGCCCCAAACTGACAGAACCCCAGAACATAATGCTTCAGATATTTGAATATAAGCGTATAAGAAACTCAACAATTTGATCTGATGAGATTCTGTGGTCTGGTGAAACCAGAACTGAATATTTGGGACTTAAAAGTGCTAAAGCTATGTTCAGCTGAAACCAGAAGACTGTTCATCATATTTACAGTGAAGCACAGTAGATTAATCACTTCAACAAGGACTGGAAAACTCATAAGGCAGAAGGAAAAATTGATGGAGATAATATAGAAGTATTCAGCTGGTGTATGTGCTGCAGGGTGTAGAAACACAGGGATTTTAAACATGATTCATGTGCTGTCTGTACAGTTACTCAAATCATACAGTAGTAGACACACTGCACACCAACTTCAGACCAATCAAATGAAGCATCTTTGGAATGATTTAAAAATGTAAGAAAATATTAATCAAACAAGTCCCCTTTAAACTAAAACTAGCAAAAATGCTTTGAACATCGGGGCTATAAAAGCTGCCAAATGCTGCAGCCGGGGTTGTACATTAATGAATTCAGTTCGGTTTAATTTTTAACGTATATTTCTAATTAGATTTTTGTTCACATGTTGCCACGTTTTGCTATTAATTCAAATGAATATATCACTAATGATGCTACAGCAGACTTATGTTGAAAGAGTTGTATTAGTTTTTTTATAAGCAGTGTGTCTTCTCTTGTCTATAGTGGGTTACTATTATATGCACAGTTGCTTTTGTAATTTATTATACATGCCATTTGAATTATGTAGCAATGCATGAGATATGACAACTGAAATGCAAAGAACGGTTGACTATAAAAACATTTAAAAAAGGAATACAAAATAAGTGCAATCAAGCAGGGTCGACCGGCTTTGAAATCCACCCTGTGGAAAAATGCTTTGATTGGATAATTGTATTCAGAGGAACTAAATGCTGTCTGTCATTGCTCAGGCTTCTTATGTGCGCCTGTTCTCGCCTGCTCAATCTGAGAAAGAGAATTTGTCATCACAATGTGCCTAATAATTCAATATTTTATAAAAAACAGTTTCAATAAAAAATAATGGAAGATGTTAAAGCTGTACACTCAACTGTACACTCAACTGTTTCAGTAAACAAATCATTAAATGTGTTTAAGCTTATTTGTTGGATATTTGGCAGCAGAATGCATCATCTGTAGCCCCAAGGAAGAACAGGAAGAGGAACAGGATTAGACGACCAATTTACACCATTAACTCTGAGGATCAACAAGGTTTTATGTGGCACCATGCTGAAACAACACTGAAATGTATTTTCCTTTGTGTCTTTCTTTTCTTTTCCAGGATGGAAGAATTGAGTTCTCAGAGTTCATTCAAGCTCTGTCTGTGACCTCACGTGGGACCTTGGATGAGAAGCTTCGCTGTAAGCCCAAATTATTTGTTTAATAATAAAGCCCCGATTAAAAGATCATGCGGATCTGTGTTTTTATTAGATGCCTCATGAAACTGAGCATTTTTTATCACAGAATTACAAAACATTTAGTATTTGCAATTCACAATAAAGTTTCATTTAGATTGACAAGATTACACATATTATTTTGTCCTAAACAGACAAACGTTTTAGCTTCATATTAAAACATTAGTAAAAGTACACATTCCTAAGCCCATAATTACTAAAGTTCCTGTCAGCTCAGAACAGTGCAAAACAAGAAAAGCACAGTCAGCAATTAACATGTTGAGGCATTTATAATGTTAAAATCCACGCATTAGTCCAGCACCACTTCAGTTTCATTGGTTTCACGGTCAGAATACTTGAATAATTGTAAAACTGGGCTTTATTTAAACCTTTTTTCCATTTTAAACTCAGTTTCCTCAGCTTAATTGCACAGTGCAATGAAACAGCCCCTCCTCGCTTAGACGGCTTCTCATACCAGCCTCTCTCTCTGTTGACTTTTTACCCCAGGCACTAACCTGCATTTGCACTCAGCCATGTAAGGGGTTGTTTCTTTGTTATACATGAAGAGAGAGAGAATAAGCTGAATGGGTGGGTTTTCCTGGGGTTCTGAAGAGAAAACTAAAGATGGATCTTGCTGTAATTGCAATTGCACGGTGATTTGACACTAGATATCTTATTATCAGTCACTAATACAGCCAAGCCATCGATCTTCGCAGCACTGAAAGTTTAAACATATATATTCTGTCCTCTTCAATTTATAATCAGATCTGACACTCAAAAAGTCCAAGAACACGCTCCTTAGGCTTTATATATAATATAATAATATATAATATAATTTATATAATGCTATAATGCTTTAAATATATTTATATAATGCTTTTTCCAAGAATACTTACAACATCTGGTGGCCATTTATGATAGTTTTAAGCATTAGAGACACAAATCCCATAATTTGTCCCCATGAATCCCACGAAACTATTATCTTAAAGATGTTAACCTAGCATTAAAAGTAGTTTCACCTAAAACACATCCAAAAATGGTATTCATTGGTCCTATATTTTGGTAACAGGGTACAAATATAACACCCCTATATTATTCAGTTTGATCTTTCAGGGTTGGCTATTAGCTATTTTTCTGAAGGTTAACCCCCTCCTTTGAGTTATCAGGCCCTCATTTGGACCCTATTTGTGGAGAGTGTTGCAATAATTGCCATGTTCTGTGCATACTCACCATGACCTCTTGTTACTCACTGCAGGGGCCTTTAAGCTGTATGATCTTGATAATGATGGCTATATTACACGTGATGAAATGCTCAATATCGTGGATGCCATCTATCAGATGGTGGTAAGTCACCCGTTTATTGCAACTGTAGTTAGTGCAGAAACATTTGGCATGCATACAACGAAATAACAAGGGAAATATCTCTCAGATGTCTTAAATAATAGTTGTGTTTGTTTAAGGGAAACACAGTGGACCTTCCAGAGGAGGAAAACACACCAGAGAAGAGGGTGGAACGCATTTTTGCCATGATGGATAAGGTAACGTGTTTGTTTTGTTTTGGAAATCAATTTGAATGTCTTGAATTGAAACGTTTTGTCAAACTGATTTCAAATGTATTTCTGTAAAGCTTTTCACAAAAAGCTTAACTACAAGCAGCATTACAGAAAATGCATTTTAGAACAAACAGATATAACAAACATATAGGAGACAAACCTGATAACTAGTTAAAGGTAGGGTAGGCAGTTTTGGAAAGGCTAAAAATAGCAACCTAGTTTTGAAAGCACAAGATCCCAGCCTCCATTCACAGCGTTCTCCAGGTCATGCTTCAAGTCATGCTTCACTCCAAAACACACTAATACAAAGATATATGTATATAAGTATATTCAAAACACTTTACTATTAAGATGTAAAGAGACTTTAAACCAGCATAACAAAAATGTTTCACTGCTAAAAGTATCACAGAGATAGTATTTCTCTCATCTCAGACAGTATAAAAACTCTGGAGCAAGAAAACCGCTGCACTCGCCCCCTGCTGGGCATGTTGAGCAACTTTGTCTAAATTTGCATTTTACAATTTGCAATTGCAAATTTGCGATTTACAATTGAAAAACATCTTAACATTGCCTGTGGGTAAAGTGTATAATTTCTGGGCCACCAAATGAAATTCGTAACACTACCCTTGTCATCTATTGGTTGAGTAAAAAGACAATCCCGCCCCAAAGATATGAGCTGGTCAGAAGGCTTAAAAAAACAAAGCAATGTTTTGTCACGTTTTAGGGAAAATCAACCTGTGAATGGATTCCTTTTAATCGTTTACATGTATACATAGATGTGGCATTGCATGTGACTACATGTTTAAAAATACCATGAATCTGCATATGCTCTAAAGCAGCTTTAAACTAATAAATGTATTTATTTGTACGCAATGTGAACCAGATGTGATTTTTAAAGCATGTACTGTATGCTTGTTTACCCAGAATGCCGATGGGAAGTTGACACTGCAGGAGTTCCAGGAGGGCTCAAAAGCAGATCCGTCTATTGTACAGGCTCTGTCACTCTATGATGGACTAGTATAGGAGCAGCTTGTCTTTGATGACGGTACATTGTGCTGAAATGTATTTTACATTAAGGCAGTCCTGCATCTGTTATTTTAATGAAATCTTAATTCTTTGTGTTATGGGTTTTAAATTTCATTGAATGTAAATTTAAATGTGTTTTTTGCATTTATCTGAAATCATTATCCTTTTTATAAACTGTTGACATTATAATAAAGATACTGTAAGATTCACACATTCCCTAGTAGCAGAAAACAGGCCATTTGTATTCTTCTCATTAATAATATTACTGACAGGCTTCTGGCATTAAGCTTACAATGACAGAATTTAAATTTGGGGGTAAACTGTTCCTTTAAGAACATCACCGTGGGCTCTGTTATGCAGGTATGCCAGAGGATCCAGTGCATTGCTGACCCACAATGCCTTGCAAAGTCATGAGACTTCTTCATTTGACCTTCATTCTGGACACTTACAGCTGAGAAGTACACTGAGAGAAAGACCACAGTGGATGCACCCCCATCAAGTCACATTTGGATCAATGACAGAAAAGACAGAAACTGTCATCTTAAACATTGTGTTTTTGTGTGCGCATGCGTGTGAATGCCGTACTGAAGGAACCGACTGGTTTTCACAAGTGCTTGTTTTCTGCTGAAGAAATTCATCGGAGCCTGTCGATGGCATTGATTGTTAAATAAGCATGTTAACAGACCTAAATTATAGATGTAAATAAGTGTAAACATTTCATATTTTGAATCATACTTTGCTGGGATATTGTGGACGTACTCTGCATTTATAATTTGAGAGCCTGGTTATGTTTTATTTATTTCATGTTTTATTTATGTCATTTACCCTGAAATGTATAGACCGCAACTGATCACAAGCCTCAACATTTCTAAAGCTTCTTGGCATGAGGAGTATAATCCTGTCTTGCTTTTTTGTAATGTTAATGTGAAAAGGAAATTAACGGATTTATTTGTAGTACGCAGGTTCCATTGTGTATAGTGTACAGCTCCTCCGTTGCTGGCAAAAGTCATAACGAAGTCCTTAAGCCACATCTTACACACTGTGCTGTAACCAAAAAACATGCTACAGTGTTTCTCCTCAATACTCGCACCTCAGCTGATGTGTGTACCAGTGTTAAGGCTCCCGGCACTTTCCACAAATATGGGGCATTTTTGTGACTTTTAACAAGTATTAGAGGCACAAATTCCATGTTTTTTGTGAGAGAACCCTTAGACGTGTGAGATGAAAATATTTATCTAACATAAAATGAAGCTAGCATGTGAAGCACTTAAACTAGATCTTGTCAACTGTATTCAACAATTAAACTGATACCAGAATTTCGACAAAATCTGTTCTTACAATTGTAACATTTTTAACCGTTTAAACTGTGACACACAGGAAATTACATCATTTGGATCTTTTCCTACAGCATGGCAGTAATACAGGTAAATAATCCCCATAAATTTTCCTAATATTTAAACAGTGACTGCATTTATCAAGGTCATTGTAAGACAGAAAAGTTTAAACAAATTATTTTCTTTAAAGGAAATAGATAACACATGCAATAACAGAAATGAGGTTTGCCCCAAATTTTGGTAACAGTTTTGCAAAAATGACAAACCAAGCTCAAATAGTAATCAAACAAGTAGTTTTACCTGAAGGTTTCTGAAGGTTAAACATCTTCTTTTACTGACCATTTGTGGAAAGTGCCTCCAGCATCTGCTAGCTTGGATTACATCTTTTCCTTGTGTCTCTCCCTGTGTCTTGTTTTCCTGTAAAACAAAAGCCATAGACCTTAAGATATTTGGTATGTGCCAGACAAAGTCAGTTGCTCTGTGGCTGATGATTAAATCGGAATCCCTGCATAATTGCCTAATATTATTCGCCATCTGTAAGGTGGTTAATATCTGGTGTCTACACTTATTTTAACAATGGTTGCCTCTCTGCTCATCACTTTATGGTACATATAATATAGAACAACATTGTTGAGCTGTTTAAGTATTCTATAGGAGCGCAGACCTTGTGTTCCATCAGCACAATGGATTAGCTGGCGCTCTTTCAAAATAATTTACAGTGGTCAGTGAATCCATGAACTAATGTAGTTTGTCACACAGTACAGCATAAATTAAATCTCTCGTTGTGTATATGTCACTTCTAAAAAAGCACAAAAACTAGAATACTGCCTGATTCCGCTACAGCTGATGCTGGTACGGTCTTATATCAGTCAAATCTACTGATTGAGAAAACCACAGTTTTTAAAGTGCCACTGCCATCCTTATGTCTCCATGCCCCACCATTCCTGTTACATTCTCTGCAGAATTTGGCCACAGACAATGATCTTGATTTCCTCCAGTCCATTTGTCTGGAGTTACTGTACCAGAACTTTTAATCCAGGGGCATCATGCACCCATATTTTAAGGGGCCTTGTATTTGGTGCCCTAGACATAAGAAAAAGAGATATAGCGTCAGTCGGCTTAGTCGTAACGTTGTTTGGAAAAGCAGAGCTTTGATGTTTCAATTACCAGTGGTCTGTGGAAAGGGTGCAACTAGACTGATTAAACGTTAAAAATTAGACATCATTTATTTAAAACTTGAAATGATTTTAATGTAATTAGAAATTTGTTTTTTATTACTTGCTTTTCAAATTGACTTGATACTCGAAGCTTCTGGTGTAAACAATCACATATCTCACCTTATAATAAGCCGTTTACCTGATCAGGCCTAAAATATGCTTAGGAGACTAAATAATAAATCTGTCTGAACTCTGTTTGAATTGTGGCTACAGTTGCTATTTTATGCACGACACTGCTGCCTTGCAATAACTTATAAAGCCACACATAGGTTTCATGTATCAGTTAAGTCTTGTGACGGCCTGTTGCTGCAGTATACATGCTTTCATCTGCCCTGAATGCTGTGCCTCTATTGTAATAGTGCTCTCATTGTGCATCTATGGCACATATTCGGGTTTTTTAGGAGATACTCAATGCTGGTGGTCCAGTCAACGTCACAGGGCTTCTGAATCAGCAATAACAGTTCTCGTTGACTAAAACAAGACAGGCCCCGCACTCGACTCAATTGTTTTCCAGATCCAGAACAGACTTCACACCCTAGTAACACAGGGCGGACAGAAAATAAATTGCAAGTTGGGAAGGACAGGAATGTATGTTTTGCACAGGCTTGAACTGTTACATGAAGGGTCATAAACAAGTTTTTGCAGTGAGGTCTGGATTATTTATCTGACATTAAGAGCCGAAAGCTGATGAATTGACTGTTTGGAAAAATGAGAAGACTTGGAAAGATGGAGGCAAACAGTGTGTTAGAGAATCTGGTTTTAACAGATGCATTATGTTTCTTAAAGTAAACTGATATGAAAATATTATAAACTCGAGCATTTAAAATGTACTTTTTTCGAATAATGGCTTTGCCTCAAGGATAATACGCTGTAAAAAAACAACAACGCTGACATACATTTTTAGTTTGAATCAATGTCACTACACATCATTTTAACTTACTATTTTTAATTTTGACTGATGTTGAATTGCTGTAACTTATAAAAAATAGTTTAAAAAATAGTTTAACTCATTTTTATAAATTGCATCAGTCAGGATACAACATTGAGGATTGACAGTTAAGTGTTTTTTAAATCCTAAAATTAAGTTAATCCTTATAATAGAATTAGGAACAAACTTTGTGAATGCCAAATTCTTGTTTTGAAAATACTTGCCCATCATACCTATGATGAACTCATTCCCTAAGTTCAATGAGTTTAAATGCCATTGTGTAATTTGGCAAGGCTATTTGGGTGAGTCCTGATTGTTTGACCAATCATGTGCTGACTTGAGAGCGCATTTCTTGTTGGCTTTACATCACATTATCAAAAGGAAAACATCTGTATACTCTCATAAACCTATTCTATTTTAAATCGTAGGGTAACTGGTCAGTGACATCCTTAAAGACCTAATTTCCTTCCTTTTAAGCAATCGTACGTTATCAAATTGCTATCAAGTTAAAGCAACAATAAAACAATACAATACAATACAGTATGAACAAAGTTGCATGACGTTTGAGTGATGTATCTGAGCGACACTGATTGCAACATAATTTAGCCGGATATACAAGTAGGTTGCGGTATATCCGGAGTCTTTCCCTTCAAAAAACATCTGGGATTCCTCCGCTGGAGCCTTGTCTTTCATGCCAAACATTATACGCGGAGTCCGCTGAGCGTGTGTATTATTAGATATGCAGCAGCTGCGTATAAACTCGCTCTATTAATAAACCCAAATAATTTAAACCGAGACTAAAAATGACTCCCGCTAAATAAGAATAGCGATAACGGTATGTCAACAGCTCTTTGGCTCACACTTCGCATTACATTATCCGTTTTACAATTTAATTGCGTATGTGAATGCTGAGCATTATCATATTGTATATCGATAATATACGATATGTGTAACGTGGACATTATAGTGTTGTGTCGCTGTTCATACCGCCTTTTGTAAAAGCTGGCATAGAGTGGGTTCGTGGGTCGTTGGTAGAATCCCTCTGTATAACTGGAGCAAGCCATGTGGGATGGGGTTGGAAGTCACAGTCGGGTCAAGTTACACAAAAATCAGGTTGTAAGGAGTCCTCGCACCCCTCCCCGCCTTCTCAGTGTTCAGCGCTCCTGAGGGTGTCCACACGCTACAAGCGTTTCTTCAAAGTTTTCTCCGAAACTCTGCCAAGGATGGGACCGTACATAGGAAATTTAGTACATTTAGCGTGCATTAAACCCAATTAGGATTACTTATATCGGAACTTCAAAATCGGACATCAAACCACTGGGTTCTACATTTCAGGGACAATTTATTCAAAACTTTTTCCTGTGGAAATTGACTTAATAACTTCTCGATCTAGTAATTATCTAGCGTTATTATTATCTTATCTAACATTTATATTCCTTTGTAATTGTTTTCTTTTGTGGTAATTGATGGGAGTTGAGATTTTTTATACTTTGCCTCGTTTAGTTTTCAAATGAATTAAAGTCAAAATGAATGCGTTTTTGGGTAAATTTCTGCTCTTGGCGTTGAGTATCAGCGCGTGTAAAGCTTCATCCACTCCACCGGTGAAGAAACTTTCCGGCACGGATGACAGCGCTTCAACACTGGCCTTTGTATTCGATGTTACCGGCTCTATGTACGACGATCTCAAACAGGTGATAGACGGTGCGTCCCGGATCCTGGAGCGAACATTGAGCCGTAGAACAAGACCCATCAAGAACTTCGTGCTGGTTCCTTTCCATGATCCAGGTAGATACGATTCGTTACAATTACAGATGTTTTGTTAACAAATGATTAGTCTCGATTACAAAGTTTATGCCACATTTAAATGTGAATTCGTATAATAAAGGGTCGTATGTACCCTATATTCGCAATGTACATCTATAAAGAGAAACAAATGATAACGTTTTAAAAAGTTGGTGGTCGAACACTAAGGAATGCCATTAAGATGTTTCTGAACAAAGGTGTTCCGACTGCAAGAAACATTTTCACCACAAGGGACCGCTGAAGGTAATGGTCCATGTCATGTAAACGCGATACAGATGTATGGGATGATTAAACAATAGTATTGTATTTTATTACTGATATCTATTTGTCTGTGTTTGAGAATCATTGCAAACATAAACAGAGTTTATAGATGTCGATAAATAGTAGTATAGATATCAACAGTTGAAAATAGATTGATCTGGACAGGTTCTTGTACACTTTTTCAAACTATGTATCTTTATGTTTTTCATTTTCTTTATGTCTGTCATGAGATTTGTTGAAATTCCACATCTGGTCACAGACTGTGGAGAGACTAATATATTCTCAGGTAATCTATTATGGTCAGACCAACTATCTGTTAGCCTAAGGGGGTAGGGGTGCCCAAGGAACTGATGAGAAGCACATGTTGTTGTCTGGTGGTATGTAATTAACACAATCACCCCCAGTTCTTCATCCAATTCTCCGGAAGAGCCAACCCAGCCCCCCCCCCCACCCGGTCAGAGGAATACGTCAGTCCTAGACTGGCGGGATGATGGGGGGAAGATACCAGTCCTTCCCACACCTTTTAATGTGATGTCTCCCTTGGGGATCTTGTAAATTGCTGAGATCACAAAGACAGCTGGTGACATATAGAAAGGTGTGACAGCACCAGAGCCTAATGGCTTCCCACAGAGGAGAGAGAGAAAGTGTAGAAGTGGAATGAAACTGGAGGAATGTTAGGGCTGGATGCGATGCTGGTTAGATGTAGATGCTTCTGGTGTTTAAGAGCTAAAGGTCAAGTGTGTATTATCTGCCTCTAGTGGAGCCAAACATAATTGCAAAAATATAGGTTTAAACACTCCCTGCATCCTCCATTGTTTGGACAAACAGATAGAACTGGTTAAGCCAATGCTGGGCCACTCAAAGAGATTGGAATATCATTCTGTGCTGCCAGCAATGAAAAATATTATACACAGCATACACTTACAGTTGAAACAATTGCCAATATAAGTTTACTTGAATAAAGAACGTTCATTTTACATCTGTATTCGAGTTCTTTTGTTTCAAAGTTTTAAATTGAATCAATTAAAAATTTGGCAGTCAACGCTGAAGATCATAACTTAAATGCTTTAATTTTATTATTTAATACTGTATTGATCAATCTGTTCCATTTGCTTTCAGAAGATAGACTTACCCTTAAAAGTGAGCCAAATTTTCTTTTTCTGTCATTTCCCCTCAAAAACTGTCAGAAATATAATCCTCCTCTTTGTCTTTTCATTTTTTAAATAAATGTTAAAATTATGGTTTTTGTCAGAGTAATTAAAACAATGTGACCCATACCCAGAATAACCTATAAATATATAACCTATAAACTAATATATACTGGTTCATCTGTCTTGGATTCGGCTCTCTAATCAATCAGCTTTTGAGTCAGTCCAAAGAAGTGCCAAATAATTCAGACAAAGAAAAGAGATTCAAAAGCAAGAGATAGTAGAGACAGGGGAACAGGTCAGAGATTAGTTTAGTGTATGATGAGAGGCCCAAACAATGTTGAGATCAAGTTATACACTCAGCAGTCAGGTCTCGAGTGAGGACTGCTGGAATTTTGCATGGTTGATCATTTATTGGCTTAACAGTCAAATGTTTCAAGTTAGTCGTTTGTAACCGCTGATGTTGCTGAGGTTGAATCGGGGACAAATGTGTTTTGTGAATAGGAGATGGCTTAGATTGTGGATGGTAGTTGGCTTGTTTGTCTGCCTGATCCGGAAACAGACTAGAGACACTCATTAGTGGTTCTGTGTTTGTGGATGGGGCTTTGAGCTCAGGCCTAATCCTCATTGTTTAAAAATCATCAATGTGTGAGTGTGAACAAGGTTAGTCTTTTCAAAACTTCTAGAGATTTCTTTGGTTGAATTGAAATGTTCCAACCATAGATTTTTCAAGCACTCATTGTAGTTGTCCAAAAGCATGGTAACATGGAGCATTCAGTGGTTGTACATAATCAATGTGTTTCGGTGGTTCATGATTCATTGTCTTTTATCTAGATATTGGCCCCGTTTCCATCACTACTGACCCCAGGAAGTTTCAGAAGGATCTTCAGGAGCTGTTTGTTCAGGTGGGTACTAGTCTATCCAAAGACCTCACTGTTCAGAGAGGAAATAGCCTGTATGCAATAATACTTTATCTGATTAGTTCTTGATTACAGGATTAACAGTGTTTGATTATTGACCGTAATGGCACCGTGATGTTTCATTTGTTGGCTCATATGATCAAGCATAATTATTTGCATCGTCTAATTTGCGCTCCAGCGAAATGTTCTAATTTCTTGTATTACACTCACTGGCTGAAATAATGTTCAGGCTTTGATGACACCCAAGCTCAGACTGAATATTCTTGGGCCTAATTACACCACAACTATATTACTGCAACTCCTCAAGCACATTCAAAGTGCTGCTGCTCTATCCACATTTAGTCTCTAGGCTTCACTTTGTTTAGGAGTCTACACATGTATACTGTAGCACTGTGGAAGCCTTAAGAAGCCTTTGGCCTCTTTTTATTACCTATAAACCATAATCAGGTTTTATTCTGTACTCTGTGTTCTT
Organism: Botia almorhae; assembly: GCA_036877575.1. Taxonomy (NCBI): domain Eukaryota; kingdom Metazoa; phylum Chordata; class Actinopteri; order Cypriniformes; family Botiidae; genus Botia; species Botia almorhae. The sequence goes on from JAZGTJ010009407.1 coordinate 15,822, forward strand.
ATTGTGTTCTCTGTGAGAACTCGATTTGTCTCCAGCAACAATTTTATTACTGCTGTGTTCTTATTGTTCCTTTGGGGTTCCCAGTAAGTACTAGAACTTGTACCCTGAGCCAACACAATATGTACTTCCATTTGCTTTGATTATGCAGGAGCCTGTTTAGTGTAGGAATGTAGATGTTCACGCTGGAGGCCCTGTTCTTCATATTTCCTAGGGCGGAGGGGATTGTCCAGAGATGAGCATTGGGGCCATCAAAAAGGCTTTAGAGGTCTCGCTGCCTGGATCCTTTATCTATGTATTTACTGATGCCCGGGCCAAAGATTATCGTCTGAAGAGAGATGTTCTTCAGCTAGTGCAGCTACGACAGTCTCAGGTAAACATCAACAGGTCCATGCAATGATGATAAAAAGCTGTTGGTTTTGCACAGTTTCTGTCCAGTAGAAGATCATAGTTTTCTGCTGCAGAAGATCAGCAGAAGATCTTCTGCCACACATCAGTTTGACTGGCTCAGAATTTCAGGGTTTGAGCTCACAAAAAAGGATGTTTAAATTGAAATCAAATTTAAAAGGATTTTTGTTATGTTTAATTACTTTTAAATAGAAGTTTAATGTGCTTAGAAAACTATCTATTCAAAAGTTGTAATCTATTCCTTTAAAACTGTAAACACTTTGGCTGTAACATTTTGGTGCATATACATACAATCCCACTGCACCTTTAAATATTGAGCTGTTTTTTAAAATGCAGGCGATCAGTCAAGCCCTAAGCATTTGAGATTGTGCACCATAAATCTAAAAGTTGTTGCAGCCCACTTAAAATCCATTTGCGCTTTATAGAATGTACCTCACTGCTGACATTTAACCCTGACACCCATCCCCCTAACCAAACACTCATAAATGTTCCTTGTGCCCCCCACCCCCTCCACTCCGAATCCAGGTTGTGTTTGTGTTGACGGGGGATTGTGGGGATCGGTCCCAGCCAGGATACAGGGCTTATGAGGAGATTGCCGCCACAAGCTCTGGTCAAATCTTTCACCTGGACAAACAGCAAGTCAATGAGGTGAGATGCATAAACCCATGTGACATTCACATATACATAAATTGCAAGCACAGTCAGAACCATAACATGTAACACATGTTTACATAATGACAAAATTTACAGTTTAAGGCAAATAATCTACAAATGGTGTGACTTGACTTGCCTCACCAAACGTAGACATGTAAATATGATTTCTAAAACAGTCTTTAAAGTAAAGATTTTTCTTTACCTACAATAATTGTACTTAATTGTCACTTAATCATCAAAGATGCAAATTTTAGACGTGTGGAGATGCTTTCAAAATTCCTCAGTAATCACTTCTGACAGAGAGTAACGTTTCCGTGTGTGCTCTACGATGCGGAGACTCAAGTCTGTTCAGTCACAGTCAGACATGAAAGACAGTTGAACTTCCTCTCTGAGGCGCTGGTATCATGCATGTCAATACAGGAAATGGCAGAGTCTGACTCTACCAAACTATGGAACAAGTAATCCATAAGAAAATAAGGCAAGTAAAAAGTAAGCTTACTGTATGATTAAGTGCCTGAACCCTGAAAAGTGAAGACAAGTGTGCAGGCATATGTGCATTTGTAATTGGAGATGTGTGTGTTGTTGATTTATGGCTGGCTGAGGGTGGCTGTGTTTGAGAGCTTTACCACATGTACCTGTTGGTGAGCGTGTCTCCTTTGAGGATGACTGGGCAACCTCAAGCTGTTAACAGGAGTGTCTTCAGCACTTCTGCCGTACTGTGGGTGCCGTCTCAAGGTCAGGGTCAGACATTTGCTCTTAGACATCTGACATGTTGACTCTATTTCCCCTGATGTTCATCTACATGTCTTTCTCACACGGTCTTCAAAACCACACTCATTACACACTGATCAGGATCCCCAGCATTTAGGTCCAAGTATAAAAAAGCCATGTGTCAGATATATTTTTTCTGTCAATTACACTATAAAAAATAATATGCTCAATCAGTATTTTTACCTTGTTTTTCCTTCAAATATACATAAACATCCTTAAAACAGGATGCCTTTAAGAAGCACAGTTGGGTAAGATAATTAGAATTGTTGTCAAAGATACAGCAAGTTGAACTAGATTTATTTGTTAGTCCATCACTAAATATTGTTAGAATTAGTTTAGGTTAAGTCAGAAATAAGAAATGCTAAAAGGGGAAAAAACTTAATTCAAGATATATTCTTTTTAAAATTTCTTTTATTGATGTTTAGCTATTTTCAGTGGCAAACAAAAATAGGTACAATTTAAATAAAAAGATAAGAAAATAATTTTTTGCAGTATAGCCCAGCAGTTGCTTGTTTAAAAATATGCATGAACAAATCCACAGAAAGCTCCAGTTGCGCTCAATCTAACAAGAATCATACTTCACTGATAAATAAGCCTAAAAGAGCTAAATAAGCTGCAGCCAAATCAAATACACACAGAGCTTTGTCATTTTTTTGGTAGGGGAATGGGGCAAGAAGAGGGATCTTATTTTACTTAGTAATCCCGGATATGATATATCAGGCCCGCTCGCTTCAGCACAGCTGCCTGACCAGGGCCGGCTCCAGGTTGGAGTATTCCAACAGACGGCTCTTTGTGAAGCTGAGGGAGGAGGCACTCCTGAAACAAAGGCAGGGGCTCGGTTTAATCACTGGAGTGATTTGCAGATAAAACTTTATGAAAGCATGTCGGGTGCTTTAAAGAGTCTATACTGCTTTGGATGAAACCTCAGCCAAACGCATCATGTTGTTGGAGATTTCGCAGTGTTGGACAGAGGAATTTAGAATAAAGGGAAGATCTTGTTTTCCCTCTGATTTGTCTTCCAAGTAGTAGTTTATGGCTTCCAATAATGTTTCTGTCAATAATGTTGTACATGATTTAAATCAGCTGCTCTCAGTGGGTCTGTTCTGACAGAGCTGTGGACAGCATGGCAGAAACAATACTAAACACAAAAATGAAAAAAAAATTCTTTATGCATTTGGAGGATGCTTAAAGAACTCTACAGTATTTTGGTGCAAATTTATCTGTCACCCAGTAGAAGCTAAATTAGCGGATGCAAACATGGACGGGTTGAGTGACATGCCCTCAGCCATGAGCTAAAAAATACTACAGCAGTTAAACGCAACCTTCACATGCAACAAGGATAAACATGGTTTGTGGCAACAACATGTTTTATGGTAAATTAATACATTTGATACATTGAAAGACAGCTTTCTTTACTTTAACAATTATGGAAGCCTGTTGTGCTGGTTACCACTTGACGTTTAGTGTAAAATGTGACCTGAAGCAAAATGAGTTGAGAGCCATTGAAGTCATCATAATTCTGTAATAATACTGTTGCCTAGTTCAACAAAGGGAAACACTCTTGCAGAGCTTCTATTTGGAGATTATTCAGAAAATTGAAACACAGAAATTCACATGAACTCCTCTATCTGAACAGAAGAAAAGTGCTATGCATGTCACTGAAGGAGATGGATGAGATATTGATTAACCATCACAGAATTAAAGTAAGCCACAGCAGAGGTTCTCATTTGTATTGGCCATTTTCAGCAGTACTTTGTTTTCAGCAGTATGTCATTAAAGAG
>JAZGTJ010009408.1:0-19432 GCA_036877575.1 Botia almorhae
TAACTCTTTTGGTTGATTATCGTTCTAGTTAAATTCAGTGTTTAAGTTGTTTTGGTTAGTTTTCTTGTGATTTGTCTCCTGTTTTCTTACTTGGTTAATAAAACCTCTTTCTTTTATACCGCTGTCTGCAACTGGGTTCTTCTTGTTCTCACAATCCTGACATTTCCAAGGAACTGGGACTGTGTATTTTCATATAAAGAACTTTGTGTGTGTATAGGGTAAGCCCTGGATGGCAGAGGTTGGTGGCAATGTTATTATATGATATTTGCTGCGGGGGCACGGGCTTCGATAATCTCACTTCTTTTTGACCATACCTCTGTTTGCATCCCTGCACTGTGAAAACATGCTACCCAACTGTACCCAACTGCCTGGGACTTAAAGTGTGACTCAAAGGGAGGCCTTTTGGGACTTAATGCACTGGATTTATGTGGACATGTTTAAATGAGGAAAACTGAACTCTGTTGCCAGAACCCTGTCTCATGCGAGAGGAATGCAGGACCAATGACTACAATGTGAGGCAGTCAAGAAAACAGGCAGCAACGGATTCTGCTTGATTACTGAATAAAGATGTTTTATTTCAGGTTTAGTGAACAAATTAACAGGCATGTAATCAGCAAAAGATTAAAAAGAAGGCCGCAACCTCAGCAAGGATCCCTTTATAATGCACATCTCACATGGTATTTGCAATAATACCCTGTATTCTGCGTTAAACTTACTTGACATTTTTGTTTCATTTTTTAATTATATGTAAAGCTGCTTTGAAGCAATATAACATTGTAAAAAGCACTATATAAACAAAATTGAACTGAATAGTATATTCTAAATAATGAATGGCAACAGCACTTATACAACTGTTATATTTATTAACATGCATTTACAACAAATTAATACACCAATAACAAAAATGTATTTAGCATTGGTTGCATACGTCAAATCTTTCATATGCCTTTTCTGGTATTCCTGCCTTAAACGCTGAGCTGAAGCAACAATGGCACCTTTGGCCCTTTTTTGCTATTAGTTGTCATTATGTCACAAGTCAACATCCACAGGATGGAGACTAAATCCTGTAAGCAACTATTTTCCTGTAATGTCACATTTGGCCACAAAAAATACAAACCATTGTAATTAATTCTGATTGGTAATTTTAGTTTTATCAGTAAAATTTTTAACAGCTTAAGAGTCAATTTACACAGTTTAATCAAATAGGTTGATACTTTACATAAGACTGCAAATCTGTCCCACAGAAGTGATAATTACCTAAAAATGTACATGTTTTTGAGTACCAATCCATCTGTTTGGTGTCTACTTTTCAGACTCCAGATGGCGGGTTGGATAACAACGATACACAATACAATCCCCCCGCCCCCTTAAACCGCCCACCACCCTCCCCACCCTCAAAAACACTTGGATCTATGCAATTTACACAGATCATTCTACTGCGGTCAGAAAAATAGGGTAATCCATATTTATATGAAAAAAAAATCAGGTCCCAGAGTTACTCACTGCTTTCTTGAGTCTTCCACTGCGTTTTGTCCCTGCTGCTGCCGACATCGTAGCTGCTTTCTAAGGAAATAAAAAAAGCGTCAGTACGTACAAGTGGGCAAGAGACAACACATGCATATAACACTCAATCCCTTTGTTGCGCTGTGCGCACAACAAATACACATAGAAAAAAATAAGTGTGCATATGGTGGGTCAGCTGTTGTCATGACAACAGATATAGAAGGGAAGGAAGAGTGTAAGGTTATCATCTCAAAGACTGCCTGAGCTGCCCATGCATCTGCGGTGTATAGTGATTGGTCTAGTCGAGGAAACAGACAGGAAATCTGGAGAATCAATTGGAACTGAGCAGTTAGCTTTACAGAAACAAGATTGCTCTGACAGATACATTTATTTACTTCTTAAAAGATAATTCCACCTAAAAACTTTTCATGTCGGATCCACTGACATCAAATCTCATTGGTTCATGATTGCGTCTACATTTTTGACGCAAAGCTGCCACCATGTTCGGTGTAAGTCTTTAACAGATTTGTTTACATTCAAACGTGCCATTTCCATCACTGAATACGCTAGAAATAGTAACATAGTTTTCAGGCATAGGCATTTATTAACACCTGGAGTTGTATGGATTACTTTTATGATAAATGGATGTGCTTTTTGGAGCTTCAAAATATTGGGTACTATTCACTACCATTTTAAAGATGAACAAGCCATAGGAATCAATGTAGTATGCATCCTCTCTACTCACCTTGCCCTTAGAAGCTGTGGTACTTGACTTATTTTTGCTGCCCTTTGGTCTTCCTCTGGGTCTCTTCGGTGTTGGAGATCCACTGGGTTCCTGCTGTGAAAGGAAAGTATGTCAATTGAGACTAAACACTAAAAACATGCATACAGAAAGACAAAGTGGTGTCTTTAGTCTATTCAACGTGTAGGTGAACAATTCTCAGAGGAGCTATATCTCAGTGGATATTGTAAGGGAGAAAATTACTTAACCATTTGAGCCAACAGTAAGCTTTAAATTCTCAATTTAATTAAGTGTTATGTGAGCACTTTGCTCACACTGCTTAAATCACATCTCACACCTGCAAATGACAAAACTTTCATTTTTATGATACTAGGGTGACCATATTCTGAGAATCCAAAAAGAGGACACCGCCACGCCCCCTTCCCCCGCTCGCTCTAACTCCCTCCCGGCGCCCACCGACCACTTCACGCCACGCCCCCTTCCTCCGCTAGCTCAGCGTCTGTGCGGCTCCTTCCGCGCAGGTATCATAGATAATAGGTAGCAATACTAGGTAGCAATTCGTCGGTAAAACTACATTTGTTTCGGCAGGTTAGTGACACACAGCTCTTGCAGCGCAGCTCCTCGTTTTTGTTTTGACAATTGGGTCTTTCACGTCATCAGACACGTACCTCAGAATAATGCCGGTGGGCAGTGGCTGCATTTAAAGTGTTGAATTAATGACGGTCAGTGAAATGAGGTAAAAAACCCGGACATTTTATGATATTTTAAAAAATCCCCCCGGACATAATTTTATAGCCAAAAAGGAGGACATGTCCGGGTAAAAGAGGACGTATGGTCACCCTAATGGTACTCACACTGAATCTTACATTTAGGAGAAATTTAACGGGATGTTACAGGCCTTGTTCACACGGTCACCCTAAATGACCATTGCACATGTGAAGCCTGGGCAATTGTGTTGCATGTGCTTGAAGAATAAAATGACCCTCAGTTTGAGAGGTTTATGCTTACCCCCCAGTCCATGTGCCAGATCTCAAAATAACCCATACATGCATCACAGCCCAAAATACAGAGCACGGTCTGTACGTTTACCTCACTAATACGCAAAACAGCTACCTAATGAAAGTTATTATGTTCTGAAAAAGTACTGCAGTACCATTGGACGTTTCCGTGGTCTTCCACGTCTTCTCTTCTCTGCTCCATCTTTCTCTTTAAGAGCCACCGTGTCCTTAACAGTATCACTCATGATGCCTTACTGGAAACTGCATAAAAACCATCACGCATTAAAATACAAACCGCAAAAACTGAAAACACCACAACTATTGTATTCTGATTGGTTCGTGGATACAGAACTTTACAGCGCGCGGTGTGCTCGTGTTCCGGTTTAGCATCCACCGCTCACCGTTCAGCTTTGTGATTCAAAGCTCCGCAGCAACCGCCTCCAAGTTTCGCGGAATTAATTTTTTTTCCATTCAGCTATTTTTATCATATAATTTCAACCTCGCACTGCAGTTTAAAGAGATTCGAGCCCTCTTAAATACTCATGTGTGTGATAAAGCACAACTTCTCGTTCAGGCTCTGGTCCTCTCCAGACTGGACTACTGCAATGCTCTCCTCGCAGGGCTTCTGGCTTGTTCTATCAAGCCCCTGCAGTTGATTCAGAATGCAGCACCTAGAGTGGTCTTTAACGAGCCTAAAAGAGCACACGTCACGCCACTGTTCATCCAGTTGCACTGGCTACCAATAGATGCTCGCATCAGATTCAAGGCTCTGATGTTTGCCTTCAAGGTGACTACTGGATCCGCAACCTCCCTACCTGCTCTCACTTCTTCGCACTTATGTGCCCACCAGAAATTTGCGTTCACCTAACGAACGTCGCCTTGTGGTTCCATCCCAACGAGGGAAAAAATCACTTTCCCGGACTCCCTCTTTCACTCTGCCCGGTTGGTGGAATGAACTCCATATCATTAGCCATTTTCAAGAAACAACTAAAAACTCATCTTTTTCGTCTTTACTTCCTTGACTAATTTACTAACACACTTCTAAAAAAAATCCTTTTCATACTGTGTTGAAATACCTGAGACCTGTCTATAGCATTCATTGTTGCCTCTTATTGTGATTGAAGTTGCTTCCTTGTCCTCATTTGTAAGCCGCTTTGGATAAAAGCGTCAGCTAAATGACTAAATGTAAATAAGATCTATTGTTTGTACGTTTAGGTTAGAGGACTAAAACTTTATGAACAAAGAAATCATCAGCTTACACAACCGCGCGTTATGTTAAACGCCACATGGCTGGTTTAAAGCACTATTTTTCAAAAGCTAACAACGTTACGTTTTTTAATGTTTTTAAAATACACCATACAAACCTTACCTGTGAAAATGGGGACTGCATTGTTTTACTATCGCTTCGCATAAATAACACGTAAAATATGCGCCCCGTTAGCTCGGCAGTCCTATTAGACGTAACGCAATTGTAAAATCTTACCCTTAAAAATGAACTCCGAATGAAAGGCAAACAGTGGTGTTTTAGGGGCATTTCATGGGCTCATCTACACAGGAAATACACCAACGGGAGGCGGAGAACATGGTTTCGAAATTTGATAACCCGTGAGCTGCATTGGTGGATTTTTCTGTCAGGTATGATCACGCAGGACAGATACGAGATTTTGTGTTTGTTAAAGTACAACTCCAAAATGTACGACTATGACAGTTTACAGACACAACGCTTGTTTTCACAACTGTTCTGATACACACGCACAACCTGCGAATTACGACCACGAAGTGTTGTGTGCGAAATGACTGTCAAAAATACGTCATCACGCTCACAGGCATTAGTATCCGAGGGAAGATTAATCGATTCCGCGAAGTGCGCATGCCCACCCTCACCGGTTTAAACGGCTGACGCCGAAATGGTGGATCATTAACCAAGCGCCCACTCATCATTTAAGGTAAGTTGTTTTTTCTTCCAAATTCGGACATGTTTAAGGGTTAGTTATCACTAATAACAGAGAGTAATATTACAGAGATAGGTTAACTATAGTAAGTAAGATTAGCTCTCAGAGTAACGTTACATGTAGGTGCTTAAAGACTGCAGGGTGATGAGATAAGCCTACGTAAAAGAATTAGCAATTTTAAGTGTTGACTTACTAACAGCTGTGTACATGCACTGTAATACACAGGTCATGTAATATAAGTGTTCACTGCATAAGTGTTAAAGTCATATGTCATTGTTTATCAGGTTCCAATAGGTGACATCTTGCACACAGCCCAGAATCTGGTGTCTTGACTAACAAGTGTTGGACAACAGAAAATGGGGAACCAGTCCAATATCAGTGGACAGTCAGCACAAAGAAGGTCGCGAGAGAAACGCTAATTAGCATTGGCATCGACAGTATTATTTTAAGTGAAAATGACATATTTGTCAGGTATGGTAACCCATACCTGAAAGTGACCCCTGCATTTAAACCATCACTGGTGAGAAGTGAACACGCACGCACGCAGCTTTTGGGCAATTATAGCACATTTAAGAACAGTGACGTGAGCTAAGCTTTGGCTAGAGGTTATTTGGAACTATTTGTTTTAATACATGTACAATTTTGTGCAAATCTAATTCAAGCTCTGAATGGAAACCCTTATGTTCATTAAATCACTTAACCACTATAGGGACTTGAGTTTACAGCGTTTATGACAAATATTGATAGGCAGCATTCACTAGTGCAAAAGAACACATTTCTCATTTATGTACTGTATATGCTCTACAAGTTTGAAGCATTTGTTGGTAATATCAATACACTAAATACTTCAACCTTTTCTAAAGTCGTCTTCTTTATTGCAAAAAATATTCTTTTGAGACACCATGTCTGCAGCTGACTGCTACCACAACACAAATTCTGAAGGCACATTAAAATTTCCCAGTGCCCTTTCAATGGAAAAGATCAAATAAAAGCACTACATTCGCAGAATGTATACAAATACAGTAATACAGTCATCACATGTTACCTGTTCAGCTGGCAGGCAATAAAACTTTTTACAGTCTTGTTTTGATTTATTATTTGTTTATTATGATTGCCTTACATGCCTACAATAAAGTGTGGGAAAACGTTATGGGAACCGAAAATTGTATATAGCCAATATTAGACCCATCCATGATTAAAATGAGCCTGCTGCATTAATAAAGTGTATAACCTCTTACTTTAACCCAGCATATGTTCTGTCCATATTTACACAGCGCTGGGTTGCCAGTTATTTAGAATGAAATTGAACATATAGATCAAATGATTCTACATTTAAAACTTGTAGTTTGTTCTTTAGGGTTATAAAATATTTTTCCACGTTTCATACCTATCGTTCATCCTTCGTTGAGCTTTCTGGATTCTTCACTTGCCGTCAGGCTTGAAGTTCAAGCAGCTCACAGCAGTCAGGATTTTATAGTAAGTTAATATGAATATGTATATTTTATCTATATTTCTATGCATTTACCTATATTTCTACATTTCTTTTTAGCTTTGCCGATTATTTATTAATTAATATATACTTAATTAATTCATTAATTCGTACTTAAAGGAAAGATAGCGCGTCCCAAATTAAAACAACACAGATCGCCGTATGTTCTGTCTTTTAGTGCCTCGCACGTAAATTCCGGCGAGAAATACACACAGATGAGTTTTGTAAGGAAAAGTCTGATTCGAGAACTTCAGAAAAAGTGTAACGAGTAAGTTCAGTGTCTGTGTGTGTCTTCTGTAATGGTTCTGTCAGAAACAGGATTATTTTATCAATAATAATTACTTTCTAGAGCTTTATAATTGTACTGGTAAATGAACGCACCTGTGACGTGCAATCTTCACTGCTTAAATGACAACTAATGCAAAGTGAAATACAGCGACAACATTTTATTGCCCTTGTATGAACTTGTATGAACACTATGGCTCTGGGTGGTCAAATTATTTTGTTAACATAATGGTATGATTAAAATCGATTACGTTATCACTGTAACGTTAGCTAACATTGCATATGTAACAGAGTAAAGAGTTTTGTAAATTATGGTATAAATTGGGACAGCGCCATCTATGTGGTGCGTGGTGATTTAGCGTGTGAGTAGGGACCGCCCACAGTAGAATCAATCAAGCAATGCTGTGGGTAAGTTGCACATTTTTCACAATCTAAGAATTAACGGTTATAACGGTTATAAGCCCTTTGATATTGAGTTACTGACTGTTTGTTGCATATTTGATATCCAAAAATGAGTAACAGCAATAGATACTTACCTGATCAATGCACTCCTGGTCCAGTGGGTAAAGAAAGGGTATGATATGTTAGGTCAGATGACTTCAATTGCCCATCAGATTGGTCAACAACTAGCAGACATTATATCTCATCTTAGTCCTTATAGCTTGGACACTGATATACCAAATAGACAACCCCCTGATGATCATAAGGCTAATAGCCCTTCCAGCTTGTTAAATGTGTTGCAAAACCAAGTGATTTAGCACAGAAAAGTCAAAGAGCCACCTTCCTTCAGAGGGGATAGCTCTGACACAATTGAAAATGAGGAATGGGAAGATCTTATGAGGATGTTTGTTAAAAAGAGCAATTTAAGTGCTGATGAACATGTAGAGGAAGTCCTAGTAAACCAACGTGGTAAAGCAAAAGATGTAGTCAAGGTCTGGATCAGAAACTGTGATGTCTGTCCAAATTCTGTCTACAGCCTGCTACGGAAACATTTCAGTTGTAATCATTACTCACCTGTCCCTCTTGCTGACTTCTACACTACCATGTCTGAAGAGGATGAAAACCCATACGACTACTGGCTGAGACTCAAAAAAAGCTGCAGATGAAGCCTCTGAATGCTTGCAAAAGCAAGGTAAAACACTTGAAAAGCCCAATGTGGAAATAGTTCACATGTTTATCAGACGCTGCCCAAATAAAGACTTTGCATTAACCTTCAGATCCAAACCAATTGATAAGTGGTCAGCCCATGAAGTACAGGCTGTGCTTAATGACTATCGTTCAAAGCCATTAGTACAGTGCATCACAGCCAAAGTGAACGTTTCAGTTAATAAGATTAATACAGTCCTAGTGCCGCCTTCTCCGGTGTGTAAGCAACAGAAAAGTACTCTTCTTTTTCTCTGCTCTTGAGAAGGTCATCGTCATGCTTGAAAAAGTCCTGTTGACCAATACTATCTGAACTCAGTCCCGATCTAAACAGCAGCCTTACTGCAGACTTCCTAGGCTTGAAGATTTTGATGCTTTACCATGTGCTATCTGTAACGATGCTGCCAACTCAGCCTTAACTCATTGACGTAAGCATTACTTATGTTTTCAGTGTCAATCTCCAGGTCATTCCCGATGGTACTGCCCTAGAAGGAGTAGACAATCGCCTCAGCCTAATCAGGAAAACTGACGGGTCTGTGGGGAGCGAGGTTAGTACAGACCATATTGTTAACCCTCCCCTATAACCATTTATACACAAGATTATGAGTCTATCTATGAGGGGAACAAACCCAGTGTCTCACCTGAGAAAACTGCTGTCATTCCAGGAATGCAACAAGTTCCAAGAGCTGATTCATTATTTTACACTACTGTGTCTGTAGAAAATGTCCCGTCTTTCACTGCATTACTCGATAGTGGTTCAATGGCCTGCACTCTCAGCTTGTTGTTGGCAAGTGCTTCTATATTGTCAAAGAGTTCTGCCAATGATGTTGTGATTATTGGATATGATGGGTCATCGAGTCACGCCAACAGTGATGTATGATTTGTCCATCTGTGTTTATGGACGTAAAATGATTGTACCCGTGCTAAGCATTTTGGGCCAGACGGATGAGATAATCTTGGGAAGTAATGCCATCAAAAGCCTGCTCACTGTCCTAAAGAATACAGATGATTACTGGAAATTGATCTCGCTACCAAGCGGTAATGGAATGAACGAGAGAGAGTTCATTTCTTTCACGTACCTGACAAAGTGGGTACCGTAAAACTCAAGCACAGTGTGACGCTTTAACCCCAGAGTGAAAATCTTGTGTGGGGCAAGCTTCCTGTCAGCACTGCAACATCTGTGGGAAGTACTGTGCTTGTGGAACCTACCAAATCCAAATGTGGCCCTATGCAGATCATGGTAAGTCGAGTCATTACACCTTTGTGGGTGACGGCTGGATACCTGTGAAAGTTATAAACCCACAAACAGTGCATTGACTTTAACAAGAAATGCAAAGATCGCAGATGTTTCTCCATGCATCGCTGTTGAAGATCTTCCAGAGAGTGACTGTTAAGTCTCAAATTAAGCACTTTCAACATGAGGATGGCTCCCAGGAATCTGAGGATGAATTGGTGCAGATTTTGAATGACACAGGATTGAGAGACTTGGATCTAGCAGCATGTGAAGTGTCTTCAACATGGAAGATGAAATTAGTCCATCTTGTCAAGGAATACTAGTCTGTATTTTCAAGGGACAAAATGGACTGTGGCGAAGCCAAAGATTTTGTACATCGAATCCATCTTGTGGACGACAAACCCATTCGTATCCCCTACCATTGTGTACCTCCAAGCCATTATGAGAAAAGGGCATAATCAGAAAATCAAACAGTGAGTACGCTACATCCCCCCCCCCCTCGTCCTAGTGTGGAAAAGGAATGGTGATTTGAAGATTTGTACAGATTTTCGATGGCTAAATGCCAGAACTGTAAAAGATGCTCATCCTCTGCCACATCAGTCGGATGCTTTAGCTGCTTTTGGAGGGAATGCTTTCTTCTCGACTATGGACCTTACCTCAGGCTTCTATAATGTATGATAGGAAATGTACTGCTTTCTCATCGCCATTTGGGCTTCATGAATATAACAGGATGCCGCAGGGCCTCTGCAATAGTCCAGCTATGTTCCAGATGAATTACCCGGCTTACAGGCTGGAATTCCTTGCGTTAAAATAGGCGATATGTGACAAGTTCCATTGTTGGTTAAAGGGCCGTCATTTTACAGCTTGGACGGACAATAATCCCCTCACCTACATACTCACCAAGCCAAGACTCAATGCCTGTGAGCAACGCTGGGTTGCTAAATTGTCCTTCACCTAAAGAATCCTTCAGCTTTGACCTGAAATACATACCTGGCTGCAAGAACGTCATTGCTGACGCATTGAGCAGGGAACCTTTTGTCCAGTCTAGTGTGAGCCTCAATCAAGTTAATGGGGTTGTAGACCAACTCGTTCAAGATTCTTTCAGACTTAGCACTAACTGTCAAGTACTAAGTCCTGTTGACGATCCTTCTGATGAGACGGGAGTTAGAGGCCAAGGTCAGATGACAGCAGGTGCTTTGAGTTCACAGGATGTAGCTGCAGTATTGCACGCACATTGTTCTGGAGGTGTGGGACTGATGATGGGCAAGAAATCCATTCCATACTTCGCCAACGTAAACAAGACTACTGCGCTCAATGTGTGCACTCTGTCAACTGCACAAGAACAGGACAGCTCTGTGAACAGAGCAGATCCTCAGATCCTGACAAGCATGATCGTTCCAGTGAATCTCGCCCTGTCATAAGGCTTCTTAAACATTGGAATAAACTAACCATCAGAGCATGCTTTTCAGAGTCAAGAGAGACAATCACATGAATAAAAAGCTGCATCAGTTCATTGTCCCAGTTGCTTCGAAACAAATGCTTCATGGTCTGCATGATGTGGCTGGTCATCAAGGTTGCTCTAGGACACTTGGGACAGACAAAGGTTTTTTTTGGAAAGGTATGGAACGTGACATAGCGAATTGTGATTTCACTTGTCACCTGAGGAGAGTAATGACTGACAGGACGAGTGTGACTGATGCACAGTTCACAGCGCGATCACGGAAAAAGCTATAGAGTGTGCATGTGACTTTTGGAAGAGATCTGTTGGACCTATTTTGTAAATAAAGCTTATTATGTATGTACACAAGACATTTTTAAAAGGCACTTTTCCCATGTTCAGATACACATTACCTGTTGACAATGTGTTATGTTTGTAAAAGTTGCTGCTTTTCTTTCACTATTCAGCCAGAAGTGCCAAGAATGTGCAGAGGTGTAATTTAGGCGCAGGGTGGCTATTTAAATTATGTAAACATAATTATATGCTTTGAAAATATTAGATGTTCTTTTTTTTTAAACCTTTTATGGTCACTACATCACTATATTTCCGTTTGTGTTTGTTCCAATGTTTAATGAAATGGTATGACATTTAATAAAATGTTATTTTGCAAAAAATAATGTCACAAATCTCTAATTCAGTGTGTGTGTTTTAATGATAGATGCCTTATATCTCAATCTACCTTCCCTCAATCTATCTCTGTTTTGTATGTTAATTTGGCTTGGTCTAGTTTGGTTCATTTGACTGAAGTGAATCACAACTCCATGTTCTAACAAGCAAATTACATGAAATATATTTACATTTATTAAAATACCTGATTGATTGTCCTGAATGTTCTCAGGACCAGACTGTAATATTGCCTATATGTTCTATTACATAACATAATAGAGGTGGAAATGGATTTATTAATAATATTTAAATACCTGAATATTAAATTACTCAAATGGAGGAAAATGACAGAGAGTTAATTATTTATGATTGAGCATTCTTTCTCTCCTCCACAGGAGTGTCTCTGCTCCCTCACAGGTTTGTGACAGTATGCAGGGGCGGCCCACAGCGGTCAGATCAGGCCTGGGGATCGGTTGGAGGCGGTTGATGGAAGATCGTTGGTTAATTTACCCCACAGAGAGCTGGCTCAGATCCTACGGAGAGCTGGAAACACACAGCGCTTAACCATTGTACCGTGCTTTACCATTGTACCACACTCTAGTGCCCGTATGTCAATTAAACTATATATATATATATATATATATATATATGTGTATATATATATATATATATACTATTTACTATTTTTACTATTTAGTAGACCTTTGCTATATTAGTCAAAAATTACATTTAAACGGAATAGTATGTGTTGAGTGTTTAAAATAAAAGCAAACACACTCCGGGTCTGGAACTCTGCGTAACACTTTATTCAGCGCTCAACATGTACTACTACTTCACCTTCTTTTTTCATACTCAACTTACGTATGAGAGCTCCCTCTCGAGGCTTACTCAGAACACCACAGTATGGTTACAGTATAGTATAAAATACAGTATAATATATAAGTATAGTATAGTCTTCATAGACTTTTATAAATAATGCTTATTCATAGAAAGGAGACTCTGGGATAAAAGTAATGACAATTGTCATTCAGACACATTTAGGATGTGGTTAAACTGAATTGGTGGTTAGTAAACAAATTGCAGGTTTTGCTGAAACACTCTGGAAACACTGCAGGCAAAACTACAGTGTGGAACTGCAGAGGGTGCCCACAGGCTTTGGCTTTAGTCTCATAGGAGGGAGCAAATATAACATGGGCTATGTGCTGGGGCTAATGGAGAGAGGACCAGCCTCACGCAGCCACAAAATACATTATAGTTGGCCTAGTTTGAAATCAATACAAATCAAGTCAAAAGGACATCCGTGTATAGCTACTGTATGTGAGCAGGTGTTAGAGACTACAAAATGTAGATTATTTGGGATTATTTGGAAGTGAAATGAGAAAAGAACTCTTTTTTTTCTTATAGTTTTCTAAAGAAAATGTGAATGGTACTCACCCATGCTAAACAGCCAAAATGCTTGTGTTGTGGCTGGTTGCCAGGGCGTTGCTATGTGGTTTATAAAGTGCAGAAGTAAAAGGCCTTATTGTATTTAATGACACATATCTTGCAATCGTGTGATTTGTTAATGTAGATGTACTGTGTGTGTGTATCATAATTCTGTACATGATTGTGAATGTTTACAGATAAGTGATCAGCTACTGGAGATCAATGGAGACAGTAGAGCAGATCAGAACGGGAGGAACGTCCCTGATTAGGGTAGGACAACAGGTCAAGGGTTCTACTGTAGTAACATTATCATATATCTTGGAAAACATATTCATTAAACTTTTTAAAACTTTTTAAAATTTTACACACACTTCTGCTGATTTGCTTTTAATTTTTGGGTCATGTCGTTTGCGCTTATTTTTTGCTGTTTGTTTTTTATCCTTTTATATTTTAGTTTGATCCTATATTTTTCATTCCTATGTACTTTTTCCACTTCTTCCTTTCTCGCTTCAACTTATACTTCCTGTCCTCCTCTCTGACTTCCTGATCTCCCGACTCCTTTCTTCTGGTTGTTTTCATTCTTTTGGCTTCTTCTTCATCAGTAGAGCTGTCCAGTCTCTCTCTCTCTGTATGACCAACTCCAAACTGGGCGAAGCGTGTTTCTATGTAATTGGAAGGACAGAAAATACGCGGTTGGTAGCTGTTCCTGTTAGTTCTCCATTTTACTGTTCTCTACATCTTGCTCAGATTTCTCTGTCGTCTGAGCATCTTTGACTGTGCTTGCTGCTTCGCGTTGTCTTATGTTGATAACACCTCCTTCCTCTTTGGGAGTCATTGTGATTGTGACTGTACAGACAATGGGTTTGACCTGTAATGTTTATTTGTAATTTCAAAGAAAAATAATTTACTTGCAGTCGAGTTTATTATTTAGATACATTTTTAAGACTATTGATAGATTACAATGATGTAACTGTGTTTAACAAATGTCACAGAGCTAAACATATTTAACCTTAATTGTTAATTTTTTTTTAAAAGTAAAAATGTACAGATTAGATTTATTTGTATGCCCCTTATGTTTTTATTTTATGTCTCGTGATAAGCATATCAACCAGTTTCTGTTGCATTTTAAAGCTTTGTTTAAATGAGTCAGCATCAGTTTTAAATGTAAAGTAACCTCAGAGTCTTCACTAACAAGAATTGCACGGGACCCATGTGAAACATTTTCATTCTGCAGTACAATTCTTTTGATTGGTTGTCAATCTGTACACCATCATTGATGCGTGAAATAAATAATTTCCCTTTAAATATACTTAAATATAAATATACTTAAATATACTTTCCTATATTAAATATACTTTAAATATCTTGTCTAAATCTGCAACTAAAGCACTAAATTGTTCTGACATTATTTACCCTCATGTTGTTTTAAAACCGATATGGAGTAATTTTTTTTTCTGTGGAACTTTCTGTGTCTTTCCAAACAGCAACAATTTTTAAGGCCTATGTCTTAACAAGCTTTAAAAGACCATAATAAAAGATACACTAATAATTCATACCACAAGTCTTTTGAAATAGTACAACACCTTCTTGAAGTTATTGTCAAAATTGAAGTCATTATTGACTGACAATCTTCTGAAAGAGAGAAACGTTCCTTGAAAAAAATTATGGTGAACAGATTTGGAACAACATGAGGATGAGTTAATTATTACAGAATTTCATTGAACTACAGGCATTCTTGTAAAGAAAGATGTCTTTCTAAACCCACATGTTGTCTTCTGTGGAGCACAAAATTAATCTTTAAAAGCATTTAAAAACAGTAATGTTCTGGTTGCTCTTTTCCATATAAATATAACAAGCAGGCCTTTCCAGTGTAAAAAGGATGTAATATGTTCCTCACACAAAGGTATTGTATAGCTTAAAATGTTGTGCACAAATGGTTTAAAATACTTTTTTATATTTTGTGTTTCTATATTTTTGTTTTTTGAATAACAAAAACGGCCCTCAAAATTCTTTAGTGACCAGTACAATTTTTCAAAATTCCCTTTTTGTGTTCCAAGGACAAAAGAGGTCATTGGTTTGGAATGACCTGAAAGTGTAAAGATTTGGGGGAAAAATAGTTTTGGTGTTACTAATAAAAATGTTTTCTCTCCTTCCCTCTTGCTTTTTTCTCTCTCTACCGCTGTCGGTCTGTCTGTCTTCCACACACTCTCACCCCAGACCGTAAAAGTTAAAGGATGAAAGGAGAAGGCAAAGGTCACATAGCTTGCCTAGAGACATACTTAAAGGACAGAATAAAGAAAATAAAGAGGAACGTGGGAAGAAAAAAGCAAAGAGAGAATAGGCCAAGCAGGAGCGAAGAGATGATGAGATGGGTAAGCAGCAGGAATGAGGGAGAAAATGAGGAAAGTAAGAGCACACCAAACATCCATAACCAGATACTTCCTGAGCCTAAACTGCAGTGGGAGAAGGAGGAGTGGGAGAGAGAGATAGAGCACGAATGGAAGAGAGAGAGGGAATGGCTAAGGGAGGAGAGCAAGTCGCTCACACCAGAGAGCGACAGTGAGGAGCATTGAGAAAGAAAAAATGAGGGTCACGCAAACCGTGAAACGCTTGACTGGGAGTTTAATGCAAAAACTAAAGTAGAGATTTCTGAAAAAAATCAGAAATATCAAAAACATGAGAATGAAGAAGAATCGAGTCATAAATCTTGTCCTTTTTCATGTGTCCTTGTCCTACTACCAGTATTTCAGCCCCATCCACTTGGCATAGTAGGAATTTATCTGGCCTTTCTTCAGAGGGGCCTGTAGGGGACTGAACTCTGAATTCAGTCAGACCCTGTTCGCTTTCCGTTTGATTATGAAGATTCTGAGTTGGGAACCAGTGTGTCTGATAGTAGCGTTTCTGCAGCCAGTATTTCAGGCCTCACTGAGTATTTAAATGAAATGTATAGCTCAAAATCCATAGAAAGGGTCCTGGGGCCCCCACTTCCAGGCCCCTGGCTAAAACCCAGCTCCCATAGGCTTCTTAAAGAAGTCGAAAGGATACGATTGTTAGAGAGAGGTAGAGGTACAGAAACATGATTTATTAATTAGTAATGACTGCTTAAGCAAGCATTACTGTTAGCATTAATCATACTTAGGGTTAGAGATTTAGTAAAAAGTAGTGATTTCACTCTGCGGATAATAAAACATCTTACATGTCATTCTTCACTGAAGGAAAAACCTGAGATACCTTGGGAGAGAATGGCATGAAATGACTTGGGGTGTGCTCTTTTGAGTTGAACCAGGAAGAAACCACCCACAATACCACATAGCACAAACACACAGCAACACCCTGGCAGCCAGCCACAACATCAGTGTTGTGAAGGGGAATTTTACAGACACGTTCATTCATTTACTAAAGAAAAACTGTAGTTCTTAACACTATATATGAATAATTAGTGTAAAAATATTTGTCCACTTCTCATTATTTTTATAACAATTTACAATTACAGATGAAAAAGTTAAGATTGTGTAACTGAACTATATGGTAGATAAAGCTCCTACTCCAACTTGATCTCTCAGTCTCTCCTCTCTCAGTCTCTCATATTTTGCCATTTATAAAGAAAGTCTGCATTGGTATGTTTTATTTTTATATCAGAGTATTTGTATAGTACATTCACTTGGTATGCAACAATACTATCATCTGAAACGGTATGTACACCTGAACTTAAATTGTGCCTACTATTTATCAACTGGATTTTTAAAACTTTATCACCGTTTCCTAATATGCTAAGATATCACCTATATTTTTTCATCAGGGGTATCACACTTCCTACCCGAATTCATACACACATTTAAACTATGCATAAGATGTTTCCATTTTAAACCACAGCAGATAGGACAATGAACTAGGACAGCAGTATACTTTGCAACCCCAGCAGGTCTGGGATCAGTTTGAGGTCAGGCTGGTGATAGTGAGTCGCACACTAGAATTAAATGAATGCATCTTTAAACAAATAACATTCAGAGTATGAGCCAATGCCACGCCACCTTTCTCTAATGAGTCTAATGCTTCTATATTTATTACCGTTCAATCCAAAGTGTCATTTTTAGAGTTGTCGTTCTGTAACCATACTAATGTCTATGACAATATGTATTGACTGTAAATAGATATAAATGTATTATATATACATAACATTTGTTACTTGCATTAGGGTTACAGAAGAGTATTACAATACAATCATAATAAAAACATTAAATGACAGTTATAATAAACGTATTTATCTAAAAGGAATTGTGGTCCTGGGTGATTTTTCTTGGGTGTGTATGGACAGCTTTGGCTATATGTGTGTGTCTCTGGTTTTTCTCACAAAATGTTCTTATAAATATGGCCTCTTTGTCTCTGCGCTGCCAGCGGGCGAACCATCACCCGAATACAGCTTTCCTGTAGCTCAGTGGTTAGAGCATGGCGTTAACAATGCAAGGTCATGGGTTCGATCCCAGGAATTGCACATACTCAGACTCAATGTATAGTATGATGCAATGTAAATGTTCTAACCCGAACATCACAAACTACGTCTCCCATCATGCACCTCACCTACCACTGATTACTTCCTGCTCCACACCTGATCCTCATTCACTCCTCTATATAAGCCGGACTGTAACTAGACATCATCGCAAAGTATTGCCTTGCCTTCGTACCGTATATCTGAGCGGTTTCTCCCCGTTATTCTCTGGTTGCTATTTCGTGTATTACCTTGGATTGTCCCTGTTTATAGATTGTTTGCCAATTGCCTTTTTGACCCGGATTGTTTAATGTTTTTGATTCTCTGCTGCCTGCCCCGATTTTGCATTGTTTGTATTACCTCTGATTCTTTTCTGCCTGCATCGATTATCGCCTGTTTAACGTTGTTGCCTATTGTGTTGCCTCTGATATATCTGTTTGCTGTGCATGACCTCTGCCTGTTCAACTACTCTAATAAACATACTGCACATGGATCCAAACACCTCTGACTCTTTGTTACACCCTCAAGTTTATGCAGGTATTACAGCATAATAACCAAACGTGTAGTTTATCACATTCAACAAAGTTTAATGCACAGATATTATAAAGCATTTTTTGAACAACACTGCGTTTTGATTTTGCAAAACAGGACATTGTTAGATTTCAAATAAAAAACAAACTTTTAAACAAATTTCGTCAAATGTTTGCTTGAAAAGTGTTTGTGCTTTATTTCAAATAAATGATGTTTGGGTTAGTATATTTTGTTGTCTAATGTCTAAAAGCATTAATACATTTATATGTCAAGCTTATATGTCCAAGTGTTTTTTTGGAAGTTGCTGCTTATGTGTGTACGCAAACCATAAAGATATAAATAATATAGATATAAATAATAACCACGACTAATTCAAAGTGCAACTTACAAGATCTAGCTCCTTATCTATCCCGTCTTTATCAACATATTTGATGGCTACCTACAGACCCAAAAACAATGACAATGAACTTAGACCCTGTTTTGACATTAACTCAATGTGTAATAGTTTTTAGCTATTGTTAGGTTGCTTCAGCTAAAGAGCATCTGCTAAAAAGTGTGGAAGACATTTTTGTATTCATGAATATAGCATTAACATTGTCTGTGATTATCACTGTGAACCATATCATGAAACATCGGATTCTGTTTCTTCTTTAGCTGTCATAGAAATATGCTGATTATGAAAACTATATTTATGCACCTCACCCTAGGTAGAGAAAACGATTGCACTGTTGAGCATCTGCAGAATCTGTTTCCTACTTGTGCAGAAGAGATTTTGAGGGTGGAGGGGGCTAAGACTTAATGAGATTGGCATATTTAAGCTTTCTATATAAGGTGATAAACTGTGAACATTGCATACTGAAACATAAGCATGGGCCGATGACAACTGGAAACACCCTAAATGTACTATATATAAGCTTGATGCAAACGCTCAACTTTGAAATCTTTAACCCATCTTCAGAAGCTTTACCTTTTCATAACTGATCTCCCTTGGAAGAAATAAAATATTACAAAGACAAATCGTGTCTGACAAATCTCTCATTCCAGAAACAGAATATTTTCCACAACAAAAGTTAAAAACGCAATATTTCAAATTTTCGGTAAGATTTTCGTTCGGTAGTTTATTTGTTTACGTAGGCTATTTATGTTGTGCTTATATCATAGTAAAAGTGTAGTAAACATTTTGTTGTGGGATTGATTACCATTGTTTAGCCACAATTTGGTAAAACTATGGTTACATAAACCACTTTTTTAAGTATTACTGTGGTTTATTTTTGTAAGGACGTGTGCAATTTAATATATAATAAAGCGTACAAGTGAGAAAATTGCAAAACCAATTTGTCCTCCTATGATGGAAATAATATAATAATTGTTGGTAAAACAAGATATCTTAATATATATTTTTCCCAGCAAGCAATAGTCGTCATTTCACCGTCTGGGTTAACTATAAACCCGATATAGTCCAGCTATGTGTAACCCACTTCCAGCCCAAATAACCTTGAATTTGGTTGCATGCCATTTCTTGGCAAAATAACTAGTTAGA
>JAZGTJ010009409.1:0-16652 GCA_036877575.1 Botia almorhae
TGATAGGCAGACTGTTCAAGGTGCTTTTTCTATACAGTGAATGTGGCTGGTGATTTATTCTGCCAGCACTTCCAGAAGACTGAATACAGTGAGCCATGTGGACTTTCTGTCTCTGTCAGTATTAAGTTTCATCTGCTTGAGATGTCTGGGAAACTGAATTTCACACAGATGGCATAATAACAGGCTTGGAATAACATGAGATTGATAATGTTTGGTGTTTTTGGATGCACTGTTCGTTTTAAAATAATTATTCCACTGATCTCTGTAAACAAAGCAAGAACAGCCAGTAAGAACAACCATGACACATCTCAGCTGTTAGAAGAGGATAAGTCACAGTGTTTTAATCTCTGTTTTTATCAGGATTACCTGTTTGTATATAGCAGACCACCTCTCTCCCTCACACAGAGGCTTTGCTTTCCTGTTGGGTCACATGACCACACGCTTCCTCTCTCTGTAGATGTGCTGCGTTGAAAGGTGCCACAGTAACACTGCCACATTCCCTGCCAACCTACAAGCACCTTTAACACACACGCACACACCTCATGTCTGTGGTTGCAACAAGTATGTGGGCATGCAGGAAAATGCCTTTTGTTCACAGGTTAGGGGAGCGTTAGGGGAACGTTATGCCATGTAATCATGTCATATATTGGATGTATGAAATGCATGTTTAAACTGAGCTTGTGTTGTAACTGGACTCTAACTAGTAATCACATTAGGATTGTGCACTTACACATTTGATGCCATAGTTTCTCACTTCATTTAACTGAATAGTTCACCCAAATATGAATCATTCTGTTATTATTTACTCAGCTGACCCGTTTGCTTGAAGAGAAATCATTAAGAATTCACTTATTTTTTAATGCAGTGCGTAGTGACTGACTGTCAAAAAGCCAAAACAATACTATAATATGAGTTCATAAGACTCATAACTGTACTGCAGTCATGCAGCTTCAGGAGTCATATAGACTTTTCCTTTTGTCCTCTTTTAGAGTTTGAGGTGTGTTTACTCTAAACTCATGTATGGAGAAAAGTTTTAAATGATTCTTCTTTGTTTCACATCATACTGGTTTGGAATGACAGACACAAATAAATAATAACAGAACTGGGTGAACTATTGTTTACGGAAACCTTGTAACCTTTATCAGCTGTGAAAAGGGGTCGTGGGTCAGTAATGTTGATGCCTCAAATCAGCCCTCAGAGCACCTTCAAACGACCTGTTGAAATTCAAAATAATCAGAGACTGTAACGGTTTTCCATGTTTTATTTTAAATCATGTTTATGAGATGTATACAGAGACATGCTTTTATATATTAGGTTTTCTGGAAAGCCACGGGCACCTGGTGACTGAAGAACCACATGGAGGTGCTTGATGGTGTGACTGAAGATTGTGAACTTCAGCTGACCTCACTGATGAAGCAATATTAAAGCCACTGATTCAGAACACGTCTCGTCACAGCACTTCCCAAAAGATTCAGTGAACGGACACGTTTCAGCTCTGTGTGTAATAGTGAGAGGACTTTGTTTGAAACGGTTATTTTTTAAAGAAAATAAAGTTGTTTTTTAAATAAATACTGTGTTTAGTCCTGTTTCAGATGGCTGTTTTTCTGGTGATTGAAGTATACCGCTGTATTTTATTATTGAAGAGTGACGAGGGAGTATGTCTGACCTTCATCACTGTGTTACAGTCACAAGTTTCAGCCAATCACTGAGGTCAGCATGCATCATCAATGCTTAACATTCTGTTAACGTATCTTTATTCTTATAGTCCACATGGAGTGTTCAATATATCAATAATGTGACATTAATGTGAAACCAGATATTCAGCAAGAAAAAATAGAGCTGTTTTTAGGGCTTAATTTTTATTCTTTGGAAATTAATAAGATCACGAAAAGGGGATGTTACATATTGACTAGCCAGGTGCTTGGGAGCAAGGGGTTAAAAACATGAGGGCATGATGATAAAAAACTGTTTTAGAGATAAATATAAATGTTTGTCTAGTTTTTTGTCTATTGCGTTTCATTGCATTCTGTAAGCAAATGAAATGTATGTAGATACTTCCCCAGCAGAGTGACCACAGGTATAGTTTAAGAACAAACAGGACATTTCTGGTTCTCAATATGACCAGAAATATGTATTAATAAAGCAAACAGGGTCCCGTTTAATGTTGATTACTGCTTTTAATATAATGCGGGATGTTCCGCTTGAGGTTTTTTTCTGGGTTTGCTGAATAAATCAAAATCACCGTTTTTAATTTAGTCAAGGAACTTCATTGGTACAGTAAGCAAATCTTACATTAGCAAAGCATTGACACACGAGAGAAAGACGGACGGGTGGATACGTAGACGGAGCTCTTCAAACATGACGTGCACTGAATGAAAATCAATAACTGATGAAGAGGATGATGATGATGAGGGGCACTGAGACTCTGCCTCGGGCCCAGCCCTCGCGCATCCCCTGGCAACCAATCAGCTGTGTGAGCTGGCGGCAGGTCCTCGCGTCGCGCTCGCGGAGGAGCAGAAGCTCCATATTTAGCTCGCGCGAGAGTCCGTGACTGACAGAAAAGCACCAGACCGAGAGTTCAGCTCCTCACCACGAAACAAACAAGCGGGTTGTGAAAGCCTCGAGAACAGGTCTGATTAGCGGCCGGGGACTTTAAGAGAAGACGACGCTTTAGTGCGAATATTTCTCCTGCCAGATGGGAACGTAGCTTAGCTGGTTAGCCTGGCCACTAGCAGCAGCAGCAGCGGGCTAACAGCGCGTCGAGGAGTGAGGCGGCACGGCTCGACTCTCACACGTTATAACGACAGAACAGCTCGACGCACCGCGGGGTTTCCACAGACGCGTTTGTGAAGGCGTCGCCGTCACGGAAACAGCGATCCGAGGTTGTTTTCAGAAGGCTGACGGGGACTTTTTGCTTTAGCTGGCTGGCTAGCTGGCCGTCACGTCAGCCTGTCAGCCGAACCTGTCAGTCGAACCTGTCAGCCGGACCGAACACTAAGCCATACACAGTAGGGAGGGACACCCGACTTCACCTTCTGCTCCGAAGGGTGTCTTTGATCTGCTAGATTTTGGGAAGGTGGTTTTGGACGGGATCCGAACCAACAACCCAGGAGTAGGTTCATTTGTCACAACCGGTTCGGGCGGTCGTGGGAGCTTTTCCTGCCGAGGTCCATCAGAGTTTCAGAAGTTCGTGTACTGCGAGCCGGGACGAAACCGGACAGAGACCTCATGAATGGAAATCGGAACTACAGGTGAGAATGTTGTCGGATTTCTCAGGCAGTTCTGTCAGTTTCAGTGTAATGCTCTTAAATGGAAGATAATCTGAAGTATTTACATTTCTGTCTTGTCAAGTTGTCTTCTAGTTAGATAGTCTAAAACTAGGTTAAAAATAGGTTTAGCATTCATTGTGCTGTGTATGTGCATTCCTGCTCCTGACGTGCAGAGCATCGTTACGAGGTTCATCAGGTTGGTTCATTAGTTACGAGGTTCATCTCAATTACTAACAGATCTGTATGTAAATGTAAATCTGTAGTGTGTGTGTGTGTAGTCAGTTCACTTCCAGTTCACACAGAACTCCTATCAGAGCGATCACAGGTGTAATTCATCACGTTATTAAATGACATGATCCACAAGAGTATCAAAATACTTCAATAGAGTGTTTTTCTCTCAAGTCTAACATTCTTCTGTATGAAAAGTTTCTTTGTATGAATGTTGAATATGTTTGGCTTGTCAAGTGTCCGTGTGGCAGGCTCCCACAATCATGGAAAATCTGGAAATGTCAGAGATTTTTAAAGTTACTAAAACCTGGAAATGTCATATGTCTTAAAGTTTTATTGTTGTGTAAGATCATCATTTGATATTGGTCTAAATGATTCTTTAAAAAATCATTCTCAATAAGAATGCTCTTAGAACAGCTGTCTTCAGTAATCACAAACAACTGTATCCACATCTAACCCATACAGAGCTTTTGAAGTTGTTCTATTATATTGAGAACCTCTTTCATACACATTTGTTACACTAATGTTTTATAGTACGTTCATGTTGTACAGCAGTTCTTGATAAATATTTTGTTGTAGGGTGTCTTAGATTAGAGCAATTATCTCATCATTTTAAAGACGGTGACTAAATTCTACGGTTTTCATGTTATGAGTCATTTTGGTTTGACAAGGCACTAGTCAGAGGAGGGAGGGTTGGTTTGCCTCTAAAGTAGTACATACAGACTGTGGGTTAAAACACGGTCAAGAGGCTGTGTCAGGGAGGAGGTTAATGACCATACTGACCTTAAGGTCAGAGTTTATTACGTGCAGGGGCAGATAATACTGTTCGTTTCCTATTCTTAAATGCCTTTCCTTTAGTCTTTCCTCTTTCTCTTTCGTGAATGTTTGATTGTGTTATTTTCTTAAAGAAAACATGGTTTTCTGTGTTGACTAAGTGGTAATGAGACATGTCAGAGGTCTGCATGGGTTTTTCTTCTCACCTCTGGAATACCCCCATCTGAAGGGGCTTTGTGAAGACCGTTTGTTTTGAGAGAATTGGATTTTCCCATCAGATCGTGTTCTTTGATTCTGTATTAATGCTGCTGATGCTGGGAAATTTGACTATAAGAACTTATAAGAAAGCTTCCAACCGATATGTTTTTACAGTGTCATACAGTGCT
Organism: Botia almorhae; assembly: GCA_036877575.1. Lineage (NCBI taxonomy): Eukaryota > Metazoa > Chordata > Actinopteri > Cypriniformes > Botiidae > Botia > Botia almorhae. Next base: position 4,658 of record JAZGTJ010009409.1, read on the forward strand.
GATATCTAGAGACCAAGGTGGCCAAAATAATAACATATATGCATAAATGTTCATGATATTTAGACAAAAATGCCTGAACACATACTTTTTGCACTATTTATTTAATTCTCAAAAAATCAAAGCAACAGTTGTTTATTATTTATTGTTTATTACTTTGACAAGAATTGTTTGTAGATTTTGGAGTTAAAAGATAAAAGTTTCGGAGGTAAAAGTTTAGATTTCTTGTTTTATTTGTTAATTTGCCAAGTAAACAATGTTCTCAGGAAATACTGATAATCTGACAATGGCCAAAAATCTGACAATTATTTGGCCTGACCAATATACCAATTTTCTCAAAAATAAGATTTTAAAAGCACTAGCCATTTGTTTATATAACATGCTCCATTTTTTAGTTAGACAATATTTAATATACATTTGTTTTATTTGCTATGAAATGGTTTAGGAGTGAGTTGATTCAGATGAATTGTAATTTTGATCTTGCTGTTGTAGCCAGGTAGATTATTAAGCTAAATGTAGTGATGTTTTGAATGGGTGTGCTGTCATTAGTTTGGTGCTAAATATGGCATGGTTAGAGGCGTTTAATAATACCAGATGTTGATGCAAGAAGAGACAGCACAGAGGGGAAGCCCCTGATATTTCTCTTTGAGATGTTGCTACTGGTGGGTGGGTACCGGCCAAAATGATGTCATTTTCCCCCACAGGTTGCGTAAACTGTTTTTGAGAGGCTACAGATTTCTATTTAAAGTACGTTCAATTGTTTACAGTTTGTGCTGTTTTGCAACAATGTGCTCCATGACTTTTGATTGCAGCTTTTTGGTTGATGGTTCTGCCAGATTGGGAGGAGTTTCTCACACGGTTCATCTCATGCCATGAGGTTTCGACAGTAGCCTCTCTACCCCTCCCATCCACCATTAGCAGATGACATACTGTGGGTGGTTTCCATGGAGAGTGCAGTTTAGCATTGTGGACATGGGTGTCACTGCTTTTGATTCCTAAGTTCCTAATACTGTGTCTGTCTGTTCTATGACCAGTTTTTTGTTTTTTGGTCAGTGTTCCACTTAGGTTAGATGATTAAACCAAAATATGATTTTTGAATTCATTTTATTCAATCAGAGAAACCATCACTAGTACAAATCTAGTTAAAAATATTCAAGACATATTTGGGTGAAAAACATAAACAGGCCATTGCCAGCAAATACATTGAGCATATAGCCCAGCCAGGTTCACCACATGTTCAGCCCATCAGAGCGCAAGAATGTGATGCTTTTTAATACAAATCTTAGGCAAAGCCAACTGAATGGGCAGCTTAAAAGTGTGCAAGTCATACATTAAGCAGAAGATGGATGAGGACAAGGTTTCCGGGCCCCTGGAGGGGGTTGTCAGCCTGGGGAATGTTTTCATGGCCATTACATATGGAGGTTCAGTAATGTCTTTCTGTAGATGAGGCCCTGCGGGGCTGTTAGGGTCTCTCTTCTTTGAAAGTTAGTTGGGGGATGGCAGAGGGGTTCTGTGAGGGAATTCAAACAGGAAAAGAAACCAGAAGCAGATATATGGGCTATGAGATGCGGGTTTGAGTTCCCCCCTCAACGATTTGTTTCTTGTTATTTAATGAACATTTCTATGTTTAATTATTTCTCTGTTACTCTCTCTCTTTGCTGCTAGCATATTGGTTCTGCTTGCCACAAGTGTGTCATTCACTTGAGCTGGAATGTTAAGCCAGAATGGCTCTTATTCATGCAGCCTTGCTGCTGGTTTGGTGCTGGTTTAGGCAGTTTCCCCTGACCATGTGCGTAGCCATGTGTTTTGTTGATGCTTCTCCCAGCTGTAGTAGCAAAATGTTAGTGCAGTTATGACCCTGAACTCGATATCTTCTGAGGGTACATCTCAATCTCAGAGGGTGCTGGTTGGTGGCTGCAACATCAGTTATTGTGTCAGCCAGTTTGCCAGCTGTACACATGCAGAGTCATACACACTCCAGCTTCCCATCACGGTTCCGTCACTCTGTGTGTCTGAACCCGCGCCGTGACTGACGCCATTGTGTCCTGTTCCCACAGCCCTGGCCTCCATGGATTAAACTCACAACAGCTGTACTGTGTGTGTGCGTGTGTGTTTGCTGTAGTTAGCTAGGCAGAGGTAGACAGCCTGGAATACAGTAGTGCATTTATCAGTGAATATCTAGAGAAAGAGCAGATTGCTGGTTAGCAGTTAGTTGTAAACTTCACTATAGTTCTGTTTCAGTTCTCTCGGTTTTTAAGGTTGGTTTGGTGATGACTTTGCAGTTAAGGGTACACTGCTTAAGAAGTTTGAGGCCAGTTTTGATGACCACTATTTCAACACTGCTCTTTGCTGGTGTTCATTTTTTAATGATCTTTTTTCAATAGCCTCATTTTAAAAGCTTTAGCAACGTAACCAGAATTGAATATACTGAAAACAGATATGAACATTTCTAGTATCTCTCTGACATCATTGTTAACCGGGACTAGTAAACATCAGGGGTTCAGCTTCACATGCATGCATAACAAACATAAGAAATATATATCTAACTTTTATCCAACTGTCTAATAATCTAACTTTTACATACTTTTATTTGTCTTATACTAAAACAGCCTCAACAATGTCAGTTGTTTTTCTGAAATGTTTCTGTTGCTATAATCTAGTCAGGATCTCATAGCTGATGCAGCAGCACCGTGTCCAGTGCAATGAGCACAAACATGATGTGACTTACTGTCTGTTTCCTCCAGTGTGGATGTGGTGTTAGTGTGCTTTCCCCCAGAGGAGCTTTAGCCACAGTGTGAATGACTTCCTGCAGTAATGACTCTGACTGCATCTCTGAATGATGAATGATGCACTGCTGCTAATCACTCTGTCCCTCTGGGCAAACCAGACAGTGGGACATCACCTTCATTTCTGGTGTTTTCATCCACCTGACATGACTGACGTGTGTATTGTGATGGTAAATGTCTGACTGCAGTCACAGTCACTTCTAGCCTGTATTAGTCTCTGATCACGGGTCATTTGAGGACGCAGTGGTTTCCAGCAGTATAAGGGGGAGATGTCTGTTCTCCTCATTTCTCCTCTGCTGGGTTTTTTGTGTGTCTGATTTGTGGATCTACTAGAGGAGTGTAACAATATTCAAAACCAAACCAACCACTCCCAGTATGTGCCGCAGTACTTTCATAGCAGTTGTTTCTAAATATTATGTACCAGAAATTCAGTGCAGGATTGTAGGTATTGCACATTGTTTCTCCACAAGATTCCCACGAATAATCCAAGAAATTCCCACAATCATTTATAAACTTGTAAATTAAACCACACATCTTAACAAATCAAATAAATGTGTTTTCTTTCAGTCTGTAACTTCATAATCAGTGTGAGTGAATCAGCATTTATGTTCTGATGTACCTCAGAAGATAAATGACTGTTTTAGAAACAAGGTTCTTAGGACTCAATCTGTATCTCATCTTCAATGTGTTTTAAAATGCTCATATTTAACGACTATTGTGAGCACTGACATGACCATTGACACAGTAAGTTTAACTAACTGCAAAATTCAGTCTGACGTGAATTCTGACAGTCTGCTGTTCATGTGTGTTAGACTGTTACCACCGGTTCTCAGTACAGCTCTGATTGGCTGTCAGTCACAGTCTACTGATTATACTACTCTAATAACAGGATTGCCATTGTGATATTTAATATTTTTACAACACTAACCAGAAAACAAAATGTGCAGAATTAAGAAAAATGTTTATTTTCTCTTTGGTTAAAATAAGAGCTTGTTTTTATCAGTCAAAATTTTCTGCACCTCCATTTGCTATCATGAAATCATATCATATGTGCATGTATGTGTGAATGCAGCTGGTGGGAATTGTAGTAATTTGTGTAATAGTTGTAACTTAACCGTGGTGACAGCGCTTGTATGTGCTTTATTGACCTAGCACTAGTTCTTGTGATGTGCTGGTTGGTCATCCAGCAGTAACAGAAGCTTGCATGAAAGAGGATGTCTTTCGCCAGCTCTGTTCTGATCTGTGCGCACTTCATATTTATTTCCTTTATTTATGTTGCCTTGGTGTTCAGCTGCGTCTCTTTCTGAGCTGAGTGTGTGTGTGTGTGTGTGTGTGTGTGTGTGTGAGGAGTTGATGGTGTGTGTGTGTGAGTGAGGGAGAGTTGTGTACATGTGCTTTTCAGTGGGCAGTGATGGGGAAATAAGCTGTGCCCTGTGAGGGAAGTGCGTGGTCTAATGACTCAAGTGTAGAGTACAGTGTGTGGTTGCATGTGTCTTCATTACCCCCACGTTCACCTCCTCCCCAAACCAAAAACTGTCAACCTCCCGTCACTCCCTCAAGTCTGCCTCTGAATGTACATGCCCATGAGTGTGTGCTCAGGATCTCATCATCATCAGTCTGCTTGAGGTGCAGTGATTTTCATGACAAAGGTTTGTGTTTGTATGTGTGGAGTTCTAGACTGTGTGTGTCTGGAGGACTGTGAAAGGCTGGGCTTCTCGCAGTGCTCTGTCTGCTGTAGGAGGCCCACTAGGTGAAAAGGGAGGTTAGAATCCTGACAGAACAGCTATAGAGTGCAACAGTTGCCACCCACTTCCCCCATTCATTTTTTCCATAGACACTTAAAAAGACTTCTAAACTAAACCAAACCAACCAGATGAACTGAGATGACTCACATTTAATTTGTAAGCAAAAAAAGTAATTGAAAAATGAGGTCTTCACTGAAAACAGAGGTTTTAATATTTTATGATTGCAAATGGAAATTAAATCAGAAATTATGGTACAGTAAAACTGTTCACCAAGTTACTGCAAAATATTCCAGAAATTATGAATGTAGAAAGACTGGTTCACTTTCATTATTTGCACTGGTTTATTGGACTGGGTGGGTACTACTGAGTTTTTTGCTGAAATTGACTCCACTGGACTTGGTGGATCTCCCTTTTGGTTTTGGGAACTGTACTTCTTCAATAGCAGTTGAACATTTTAAAAAGTTAAAGCCTTTTGATGAAGCTCTGAGATTGTTGTTTATCTGTTTTAAAGGGTTACAAGTTATAACTGAAAAGAATTTCTCTACAGAGTAAATAAATGGGGTTCTTACTTTTGGAACTGTGCGCTTTAGTTAATAGTTCTGTCCAGCCCGAGCCAGAGTTCTTGTTTTTTTGTTGACTGCACTATGTAGACAGATTGTCCTCTTCATCAAAGGTCAAGTGCGAGTGAGTCAGTCTCCGTCTGACAGATCTCAATGCACTGTCTGCGAGTAGCACTGTATCAAACACAAGTGCTAACTAATGATTGTTTCTTATCTAACGTTTGGCCATGACTGAAGGTGAGATGTTTGGGAACTGAAGCATGAGTGGTCAGTAGTAACTGTGGCACTTGTGTGGCCTACAAAGTTCAGTTCAACACATGTTTGAGCTTTACTGTATCCTTTGTTATTTGTATTTGATATTTGTGATCCCAACTATATCGTTGCTCTGTATCTTTATGGTTACAGCTGTGTGGACTTTGCCGTTCCCTTACATTTAGAATGATTTTAAAATTACTGTCCATAGTGTGACTTCAGTAAACGTCAGTGAGGAAACTTCAAAGGTTGTGCGGCGTCTTAGCCATCGTTGACAGCTTTGATGTACCGCTCAGAAATCATTTGAATTTTTTTTTAGTTAAAATGATGAGTGAAGTTAATTATACAGCAAAAAAATGAATAACAATTATTATATGTATTTATAAATAGTATTTTATTTTTAAATAGGATTTTATTTTTATTATAATAAATGTTTTTTTTTTTCAAATAAACATGGGCTGTAAGGTGTATTTGCTTTCCAACATGACCATAATAGAACTGAGGCGTCGAATTACATGTTGCGCTTGAAGTTTTCAATGGTTCTTTATTCTGCTCACAGCCACCTTACCTGCAATGGAAGTGTGCAGAAGAGCTCAGCATAGTGTTGATGAACAGAGGCTATCTAAAACTGAGTTTCTCTGTCCCTCTGACTGTAGAAGCCGTTGGGGCCCAGCCCCTGTTCTCCGTGCCTCGGAGACCTGGATATGGCACCATGGGGAAACCCATCAAGCTGCTGGCCAACTGCTTCCAGGTGGAGATCCCCAAGATGGACGTGTACCTCTATGAGGTGGACATCAAGCCCGAGAAGTGTCCACGGCGTGTGAACAGGTAAATGGTGCAGGAAAACATCTGAAGCTCATGACTGACCGCTGTAGATCTCTGATGACAGTTCTTCCACAGGGAGGTCGTGGATTCCATGGTGCAGCACTTTAAGGTCACCATCTTTGGGGATCGAAGACCAGTTTATGATGGAAAGAAAAGTCTGTACACCGCTCACCCGTTGCCTGTGGCTCCTGCAGGGGTACGAGACACACACAGAAACACCCACCACCCTCCTGAACTTCAGTTTTAAACTTTATGTGTGCAGTCACAGACTGTTTCCAATCAGTTCACAGCAAAATGATGAAATTATTTAAAAACACTGAACATAACGACAGCACTACTAACAGCTCCAAAACACACTGTATAATGTAGGATAGATATTGGTCAATTATTGAAATGTATTTGTGTAATTATTTATGTCCTCTAGTAGAGTGTTTCTTGTGTTGTGCATTATTTACAGCTGTTTTTGTATTTGATGTTCTGATCTGTATTTGTTCACATTGGCAGTTCATTTAAATCATTTGACATAAATAAGTGTGTCACACATTTTCATCACTACTTCAGTGTCATCAAAGCACTTCCATTGAGACAGTGTCGTGTGAATGTTATCTGCTCTGCCTCAGTTTGTGGGTTCACTGCATCAGTCATGTGTCATCAGGTGGACCTGGATGTCACATTGCCAGGAGAGGGGGGCAAAGACCGTCCCTTTAAAGTCACTATTAAGTTTGTGTCTCTGGTGAGCTGGCACCTGCTGCATGAGGTCCTGACAGGTCGCAGTATGCCGGAGCCCCTGGAGCTGGACAAGCCAATCAGCACCAACCCAGTTCACGCAGTGGACGTGGTTCTTCGCCACCTTCCATCCATGAAGTGAGTGCAGCTGGAGATTATCTCACACACACAAACGTTATGTAATTATCCCACAAGAAACACATTTCTGTCCTCACATTCTTATGCAGAGTTTGATGGTAACAGTAGACAATGTCTAGACCAGAAATGATCAGGTCTGGCTCTGAGGTCTACTTTTCCTGTTCAGCTCAAAAACCTGATCAAACCTGATCCAACACAACTGCCTGTAACTCTGGAGTGATGGTGAAGCTCTTCATGAGCTTCTTCAGGTGGGTTTGATCAGGGTTTGAGCTGAACTCACAGTGAACGTCAAACTTGAGAGCCTCTAGTTCAGACTTGGGAAACTTATAGCCTTATAAAAACTGCAAACTTATAAAAACTTTTTTATAAATAAAAACTAATTTTATATTGCAGGCAGATATATTGTGAACATTCACAGTGTCTCTCAGCTTTATTAAAATGTATTGAATCATTTATATCCATTTTGCCTGATAGTTTCTGTGGTGTTTCTCTCAGGTACACACCGGTGGGCCGGTCATTCTTTTCTGCCCCGGAGGGCTACGACCATCCTCTGGGTGGAGGCAGAGAGGTGTGGTTTGGTTTCCATCAGTCTGTCAGACCAGCCATGTGGAAGATGATGCTCAACATTGATGGTGCGGCTCTCCTCTGAGTTTCTCTTCACATGGTCCACGCTGTGTCTGTATTACTGCTCTGGAGATTACAGCTTACTGTTTTTATACATTATTAAGACATTTAGACATTCATGGCTGATTTTTAACTATCTGGTCTGACTTATTGGTTAAAAAGGAAACAAATGTAGTTTGGCAAAGAAGTTCATATGAAGGCACAGCTTATGTTTGTCTATAAAACTGTCCTAAAGTCTTAGACTCAAAGGCTCTGAAGTCAAGAGTACAGGAAGTGTTGACACTGTTGCCATGGGGATGAAGGGCAGCCAGCCAGTCAGTGAGTGAGAGATGGCAGACGGGTGTTTTTTTGACTGAAGGGGTGTGTGCTTTTTTCACCCTTTCTGCACCCCTCTTTCTGCATGGTTTTCCCGCTCTTTTAAACTCCCACAAGTCAACTGGTTGTGTCGTTCACTCCTCCCCATTTCTATGCAATGGCAGGGAAACGTCTAAGCGTCTGAAATAGTCTCTCCTTTCACTTGCTCAATGTAAAACGCCTAATAGATTGAATGGACTCGGAAAAAACGCAAACACACACAACAATTATCAATCAGCCCAGTTTTAAGCTAACACTATGTTTAAACTATTAATACTGAGAGAAACCTTGACTGGTTTTAAAGAACACGTATATCTAATAGCATCATAAATGTGTAAATGCAGATTGTCGTGTGTTAGTCATTATTTCATACTTTTGAAAGTTTAAAAGCAGACGTTTAAAATGAGTCATTTTTGCAGCTTAGTCTCGACTACATTTGTACTTTCTCTGGGTGATGTTGCTAGGGTGTTTTGGATTGTTGCTAGGTGGTTGATTTGTGGCCCAGCCTCAGCTCTCTGTTGTAATCTCTCCCCCTTTTAATGTGAGTGTGTGGGATTATTGTCAGAAAGTCTGATCTCTTAGAAAAGACCAACAAGCTGCCCAGAGTGATGTATTATCTTCAGTTAAGGGTGTGAGGGGTTTGTTGAAATATTAACCCATAATAATAATGATGCTTGACTAATAAATGGTCTTTTCTGTAGTTCTGAAAGCTACATTGTTTAATTGTTTAACTGTTCTAACAGTTTTCCTCATGACCTCTTCTCGTTCAGTTCTCATCTGCTCTCTTCTGTGCTTCAGTTTCAGCCACAGCTTTCTACAAAGCCCAGCCTGTCATTCAGTTCATGTGTGAAGTTCTGGACATCCACAACATTGACGAGCAGCCCCGCCCCCTCACAGACTCCCACCGAGTCAAATTCACCAAAGAAATAAAAGGTGTCTGTGCGGGACTGTGTGTGTGTTTCTGTGTATGAGAGTGTTTCTGTGTGTGGTTGGATCGTCTGATTGGCTGGTTTATGTGCAGGTCTGAAGGTGGAGGTGACACACTGTGGAACCATGCGGAGGAAGTATCGGGTATGTAATGTGACCCGCCGCCCCGCCAGCCACCAAACGTGAGTCAAACAGTCAGGGGACACAAGGAATCACTTTTGCTCTCTCGGGCCCTCTAGTGGCAGGTTGTTTGACACTTCATTTCATGCAGGTTCCCCTTACAGCTGGAGAATGGTCAAACTGTGGAACGAACAGTAGCTCAGTATTTCAGAGAGAAGTACAACCTGCAGCTGAAATACCCCCATCTGCCCTGCCTGCAGGTGGGCCAGGAGCAGAAACACACCTACCTGCCTCTGGAGGTGAGTTCTGTCCTCACACTTCTGCAGCATTCCTCCATGACGTTCTGGCCTCTCACAGCACTGATGTTCTCGTAGGTGTGTAATATTGTAGCAGGACAACGATGTATCAAGAAACTGACAGATAATCAAACGTCCACCATGATCAAAGCTACGGCGCGCTCAGCCCCTGACAGACAGGAGGAGATCAGCAGACTGGTGAGTGCTGACCTCTGGTGTGTTATATGTATAAAACATGTAAAAACCCCTCCAGCCATTCTGTTACGAAGTCCTCACTTCTCACCATCCAGTCATTTCCAGAAGTGTAAACACAAGTCCCGCCCGTGTCGTTTCATTTGGGAACGCAACAGTGTTGGATGGTCAGTGGGTGTCAGTTGAAGTGAATGTTCTGGTTGAACAGTGTCAGTTATCGCAGACAGAGTTCAGCAGAACAAACAAAACAATGTGTTGTGGAAATGCCCTTGCAGTGGATGTCAGCATGAGCCTTTGACATCCGTAATTGATTAATCAGTATGTCACAGAACCCAGAATACTCTTCAATGTTCATTGCTTTTGCCTGAGCAGCTCTGTGGTGACTATAGATTTGTGTTCATGCATTTATTTTCTCTTTGACATTTGGCTCCTCTTCATCAAGACACTGTGTGTAATAAATGACTGAAGATGACATCATGCAGGGTTCTTTATATGTGATTAGTGTCAGTATTCCCCTGCTGATGTCATCTGCAGCCCTCAGGAACTCTGAGCTGTTGAATCTGCTGAGGATTCATGAGTCAGTGAGATTCTGATTCATTTGTTCAGAGCTTATATCTCACACTGTGTGAACACTTTTTACTCATACTCATACTCATGGTTTTGATTGGGATTTGTGTTTATATGTTAGTGTGAACAGTATATTTGCATTTATGCATTTGGCAGATGCTGTTATCCAAAGTGACTTACAGTGCATTCAAATTATACATTTGATCAGTATGTGTGTTCTCTGGGAATCGAACCCACAACCCTTGTGCTGCTAACACAATGCTCTACCCATTGAGCTACAGGAACACATCAAAAATCTTGTGAAAAAAGCTTTTAAAATGTTGTGAAAATCTGTTTTCTTTAAATGATTGTTCTGTTTACTGTCTGTAACTCAGATGAAGAACGCTGACTTTAATCTGGACCCCTACATTCAAGAGTTTGGAATCAAAGTGAAGGACGACATGGCCGAGGTGACCGGGAGAGTCCTGCCTGCTCCAATCCTGCAGTACGGCGGTCGGGTAAGACTCACAGCATATGAAGAGAGAGAGAGAAAACATGAAGTGCATGCTGGCCAAGTATGGTGACCCATACTCAGAATGTGTCCTTTGCTTTGAGTTGTGAACACACACCCGCAGCATTGTGGCATCCAGGCAGCAATTGGTGGTAAGGTGCGTTGCTTAAGGGCACCTCAGTTGTAACCTTCCAGCATTGAACTGGAAACCTTCTGGTTACAAGTCCAGCTCTCTAACCAGTAGTCTGCCACTGCCCACTATAAACAGACACCTGAGACTTGAGAAAGGAAGTGGAAGAGAGAGAGAGAGAGAGAGAGAGAGACGCTGGCTGTAATCCAGTTATCTCCTTATGGCCTTAACTATGTTACTCCCCCAGCACACACACACACACACAGTCACAGGTCCGTCACAGCCCAGCTGTGTGAGATCACACAGTGTCTCGTGAAAGCTGTGAGTATGGAGATATTTTTGTGACACAAAACAACTCAACACTAAAACATCTGTTCTATTGACACTTCAACATCCATCCAGATGCTTTATTTTCTCTTCTGTCTGAAAGAAATCATAAGCTCTGTGTGAGTTGATTGTGATGAATTTTAGTTGTTGTATATTTTAAATGTTTATGTAGCTAGCCTATGTTTCTGGTGTATATCTACTAATATAAATAATCTGTTTCTAACCATATGTTTTTGCAATATTATTATTTTAAACATAATAATAAGAAAGTATACATTGTGTACATACATAATGTCTGTCCAAACAACTAATGAACACTGTAAGTATTCTTTATAAGTGCTATGTGTCTCAAGTTTATTTTTCCCTTACAGAATCTTAAAGACATTTTTAAAATATAAGTGAGCTTAGCAAATATTTATTCCTCAAGACAAAATAATAACTAAAATTACACACGTGATCTTATTCAAATGTTAAATTTTGTTAGATCTTAATGTTGTGTGTTTACAGGATTTTGTGATTTTTAACAATCTTCTCTCTTTCTCTCTCTCTCTCTCTCTCTCTCTCCCTCTCTCTCTCTCTGTTGTTGGTTATCAGAATCGTGCCATTGCGACTCCTAACCAGGGTGTTTGGGACATGAGGGGAAAACAGTTTTATAACGGCATTGAGATTAAAGTTTGGGCCATCGCTTGCTTCGCTCCTCAGAAACAGTGTCGAGAGGAGGTGCTCAAGTAAGACCTCATCCATATCTTCAGCTGTAGGATGAATTACAGATGATAAGAGGAACAGGTGATGGTTTCTGTTGTGATGCTCTTGATATCTTCCACAGGAACTTTACCGACCAGCTGCGTAAGATCTCAAAGGATGCTGGGATGCCCATCCAGGGTCAGCCATGTTTCTGTAAGTATGCGCAGGGAGCAGACAGTGTGGAGCCCATGTTCA
>JAZGTJ010009410.1:0-19427 GCA_036877575.1 Botia almorhae
CTGAAGCGACAAGTTGAGCATCACTCTCCATCCAGCATCCAGGCTCTAAAAGAGGTTATTCTTGAAGAATGGAAAAAGATAGATGTTGCAATATGTCGCCAACCTGTTCATTCCATGCCTAGAAGACTTGGTGCTGTCCTTAAAAATCACGGTGCTCATACAAAATACTAGAAGTTACTACTAGTTACTACTACTAAATACTAGTAGTTTTTGTTGCGGGGTGTATTGATTTTTGCTTCAACCAATTTGAGTAAAACTGAAGATTTTGTGATCTAAGTTAGATTATTAACCTTAAGTTCATGTTATGGAGTTAAATAAGTGTTCAATGAAACTCAGCCTTGTGAAAAGTTTGGAAATTGTTCTTTTGTTCATTGAGCTACTGATTAAATTCGTACTTTTTAAAGGGGGTGTACTCATTTATGCTGAGCACTGTACATTATATGTAACATAATTAGTTATTATGTTACATAGTCATGTTAATTAATATTGTTTTGTGCTGAAAACTTTGATTTGATTTCCATTGGCTTTCAGTGGCCTATTGCATTAAGTATAAAATTCTCCTGTTTTTAAATCCTTGCACGGTTTGGCTCTGTTATTTCTGTTTTATATTCTATCTCTGTGACTCACTCCCTATGTTCCTCTGATTCAGGTCTTCTCTCTGTCCTTCGGTATCACCTCTCTTGAATAGGAAGTAGATCTTTCAGCATTGTTGCACCCAAACTATGGAATTCTGTCAACCAATCACTGAATTTAAACCCCTACTCTGAACTTGTTTTCTGATCGTTATCATTACAGGGTGTATTGTAATTGTTCAGTTCAGTTCTGTAAAACTGTTATTGTGCTAGGTCTCTTGATTTTTCTTTTTCTTGACTTTTTCTTACACTATTGGTTGTCACTATGGTCTACCCTATTTCTGTTTTCCTTTTTAAAATTGTCTACCCTATTTGCGTTACCCTACAGTGTTCAATTTTCAAATTCACTATTTTTAAAGCTTCAGATGCTTCATATGGTAGTTCACAGAGGCGTTTACATGACACAGTGTTTTAGTGGTGTAAGAGTTTGAGGAAGCTTTTCCCTAAGTTGCTGTCAGTCTTAGGCTCCAGCTGCAGGCAGTTGCTTGGCCATATACTGACACAAACTTTTTGCACGTAGCAAGCATTTTTTTTCAGGACATCCACTGGACTTGAGAAAGGTGAACTGCTTATGAAAGGAAATTGTTGTCTAGGCAAGGATGCAGTACCAAATCCTCATGACTTCCCCATCCTTTGAAAGCAGGTAGATTTGTGATCTACATAACCATTTTCTCAGGCATTTGTATATTTCGAAGTATACACATTTACAGTGTATGCATACGTATATATTTATACAATTATAATGGTTGTATGTTTATATTAATACTTTCATATGTAATTACGATTCATCTAATATATTTCTCTTATAGGTCGCTTAGTTACTTTAAAAGGGAAAAATTATGGTATTCAGGTTATTTAACTTTGTCAACAATAAAATTCTACAATTCATCACACTTTACCCAATATTTAGTAAAAGCTGTCATGCGCGACTGACAGATGACAGTTGCCCTGCCCTGCCCCATGTACTCCCTTCCCTTCTTTTCATAGCTGTCAACACCAATTTCAATACAATCCCTTTAATGTTGGTATTTCCTGAACATTCCCCATCTTTTATCAGTTGGCTAAACAGATTCCTCCGAAAACTTGCCATTGGTTGACGCCATCGGTTGAGCCAGTATTGTTATTTCTGGCCGGTCGCTCAGTATTTTGAGTCAATTTTTAAAACGTTTTAAAGAACTCAAAATATAAAATAGGGATAGGATAGTTTTTTGTCATCTGTACCTTCAGGCATATTTTCAGGAATTAGTGCACGGATAGTTGGAGGAGTAAACTCAGGTGGATTGTCATTCTTGTCCTTTATTTCCACATTGAATGACAGCGTTTTGTCCACCTCAGCACCAGTGTATCTGTCCAGAACATCAAAGTCAACCTGCAAATGATAAAAAAATTAAGCCTTCTGAAGCCCTGCTAAATGTAAACTCTACTGGATTCAGTGTTACTCTGAATTGTATTAAGGTAAACTAAATCTGTTTATGTCCGTTTTATGAATTCTTGTTATAGGTGCAGTTTGCAGGCTTACATGGAAGATGGGGTTCACCTCCCTGTCAATGGGCTTGTGTACATATACAATTCCAGTGTCTTCGTTAATGCTAAACAAACCCAAAGGCTCTTTAGTTACCCCTTCTCCTTTGATGCGAAACTTCAGGGTAAAGTCTGTGTCTTTGTCATTAAACATCTAGCATCAAAAAAAATACACATAATTACACATTACACATAATAAAAACATAATTTTTGCATTTGCTTGTTTACTGTTCACTGTTGGTCTTAAGATGATATATATACATACACACACACACATACACATATACACATAAAAATATGAATATATATCATAATATTTATATTATTTATATAATATAAAAATAATATTCATTTATATTAGTTTAATTTATATTAAACCAGGATTGGCATTGGCACAAACAAATCCACCTAAACCGGCTTTGTGGTACCAAGTCCCAAGACATCCATCAGTAATATCAGACACATGCAAAAAATTCTTATTAATTTAACAAAAACATGGAAATCCTGGAAAAGTTTAAATGCTGCACACCCTAACCAGCGATGTGGTAAACTTACTTGTGTTACCATAGCAGGAAAAGGTCCTTCCATGTTCTCTTCAAGATCAATGGTAGACAAAACCCATCTTCTTTTTGAACGAATGAGAACAACATCCTTTGGGATAAATAATGAGACAAATAAACCTTGCACAATAAACTTTGCTGGTTCATAAGCAACCTTCCTACATTTTTCCACAATATATTTTTGGAACACTGCTGGATACAAAAAAGTCTAGCTTTCACATTGATAAATAAACGAGCTAAGACAACATTTTGTAAATTTTAAATGCAGATTACAAATTACACATTAAGTACTTAAATTTTTCTTGTGTTGCTCCGCTACTAATAGAACTTAATAGAACCTCCAGAATAAAGGCTCACATAAGTTTAAAATTTAAATTTTTAAAGTGGACATCTGCATAATAATCACAGGTGAAAGTGTTAGACATGTTTTGACCCGTTTTTCAGAAATCCTTGAGCTGTCATGTAAGGTGGGTATTTGTTCTTTACGTACCCTCTTTTCTCGGTTGTGGGTGACATTTGTGCTGAATGCAGTTGCCTCAACAAGCTGATGAATAGACTGGAGAAAAAAAACATGTAAATACAAATGAGTAAACATACATGTGCAGTTCTTTGTTCTGAATGGATTTTAGTGTCAGTGTATGTGTTTGCTAGGGTGTTACGAGTTGCTGCTTAAAGGCCTAAGTCAGAGCCCACCCCCAAATCTATATGATTTTCTGGTGCTAGATATGTCTCTCATGGCCCCTTTTAACTTTTAAAGTATTATTTGTGTCTGTAACACAAACAGTGTCATAAACAGATGAGACGGCTGTGTTTTAATAGGGTTATGGATTGGTTCAAATCTTTAGCATTAATCTATAAGCATTAGTTGCCTTACCAAATGCTCTGGCTGAATTACAAAAACTCAGATAGGCGCTCTCTTAACTTTCCTTTAATGCCATTGTGTCATGTTGTTGGGCTTGTTTTAGAAATGAAAATCAGGATAAGACATTAACCAATTTAAAGCATATTTCACCCAGCAGATGAATTATATATTGTGCTAAATGGTTAAGGTTCTAGTCTCACTACTACCCAATTCCAATGCCTATGAAAATAATTATAAAATATTTTTTTCACTAAAAGGCAAAATTTACAATTCTTATTGACAAATACTGTTAAACTTTGCAGTATATTCATAATATAAACAGCAGTTATCGCATTGGAGGCTTAAATACATATTCAGTCTTCCACCAGCCCAAACTGTGCTGTCTGTGCTGTCTGAATCATATTCTACTAATTAATGATTTTACTACTAAAGTCTCTTTAAAGTTATATACACCAAACACTACAGGAATCACATGAGTAACAGCAAAGTGATACCACCACCTGTCACAAAGAATATAACCACTGAAAGTGATATTTAGGACAACACTCGTTATCACAGTTATGATCATTTGTGCAAACATGCTAAGAAGCATACTAAGCTGTGACATATTTCACAAAGACCTAACTTACATTTAAAGTTGCCAACAGTTCTTTCATTCAGAGTTGTATAGACACTCAATGTAACCTCTTTATATCGCATGTAGTGGGCACTGTAGTGTTTCCATACAGCTCTTATTGTTAGATTATTCTCTATTCATTTGTTTAGTCTTGAGGTCATTGCGTGCCAAATAAGTAACTAGTAATTAGGTGTGTGTTGCTAATTATGTGACTGCACATGAACATATATATATATATATATATATATATATACACACACACATGGACTGCACCATGCTATTTATACCATGGGCTTTATTGAGTTTCAAAACAATTAGACAAGGACTTCAGATACTTTGACATTGCATGTACAGTATCGTATATATTACTATTACTATTAGTGTATTACTATAACTATTACTATTACCATTACTCAGCCTTATTAAATGTAATTATGTACCAAGTCAATTGAAATTTACGTTGACTCATTGAAAATAAGTACTCACAGCAAGCAGAAACAGGAAAAAGGTGATCTTTGTCATCCTGAAATGCTCTTCTTACAAAGCACTCCTAAAATAATAGCTTTCCACCTGTGGCAATCACCTTTACTAAGATCAGATACAAAGGGCGACAGCCATCCCACAGTTTTTGTTTTCTTTTGCGCAATTCTACAAGAATCAGTGTGAGGATGCGTGTGTTTTTGTGTGCATGTGTCAATAGTGTCTTTCAATGCAATGAGTCATCACAACCACAAAAGCACTTCAGGGCACCATCCTGGGAGTGGCCATTCTGCACAGAACAGCGAGTTAGGTTTCACCCTTATTTCGCCTCCTCCCTCTCAGTACGTCCTATAACTAAAGAGGAAAAACAGGCTTCTCTACTTATCATTAGCCAGGGGGAAATACATTTGGCGGTAAGCCTTTTCATGTCTTTCAAATTCAGGCTTGTATTCGTTTTGCCAAAAAAATTAATGATGCTATTTAACGAATTTGCACGATTCATTATCTGACTATTTTGCACATTTATTGACAAGCATTACCTGAGGAGGTCATAAAGTGCATTTAATGATATTTACTAGCTCTGTGAAACAGGTATGTTTTGCAAAAGTCAGTATTAAACACTGCCTTTGTCTAACAAGTAGAGCTTGTGGATACATTAAACAAACAAACTTCAAACAGGTACAGGTGTGTTTAGAGCGTGTAACGCTATATATGTACACCAATGAGTCAACTCATTGGCCTAAACCACTTGGCTGATATGCCTCCACAATCTGCACAGCACCGACTCAGCAAGGCATCTGTCAAAACCATTGCCATAAAGGGGTGCATGTGGTCTCAACTATGTCTAGGTAGGTAGCACGTGTCAAATTTACATTCACATAGTCTTCACCAGCTTGTTGTTATGCCACAGTTCATCTATGTGCCATAAATTATGATGCCATAATTTCCCCAGGTAAAATGCAAACATGACTTACATTGTGATTTAAATGAAAATAGGACTCATTGAACAAGATGCCTTCTTCCACTGCTCCAAGGTCAAGTTTACACTTGCATGCTTATTGTGAGTGCTTTTGGTGGTGAACAGAAGTCATCATAGGCACTCTAATTCGTCTGCAGTTCCATAGTCCCCCAGCAGACTGCAATGTGCTGTGTGTTGTGACACATTTAATGATAACCAAATCATTCAAATGTTATGTGACTTGTGGCACAGTAGACCTTCTGTTGGCTCAAATCAGACAGGTAGCTTTTGTTGCCCTCATGCATTGATGAGCCTAGGGCACCCAACACTCTGTCACTGATTTCTTGTTTGTCAATTCTTGAACTTCTGTCTTGGACTATAGTAAATTCCCATCACTGCTGACTGCGAGCAACTCACAAGCCTTGCCGTTTCAGAGGCTGCGTTTACACTGCAAGTCTTAATGCTCTTATCCGATCTTAAGGCCATATACAATTTATTGATGACTCTTGATGACCAGGCACACAGTACGGGGGGTATCCAGTTAGAAGATAGAGGTTAAAAAACCAGGTGAAACTTTGGAAAGGACCAGGTCTGTGAGGGTATAAGGGCTTGGGGCTTGGCCTCATAGGTACTGAAGGGTTGTAACACCATGGTTCTGGCCCAGTCAGGAGTCATGAGAGTGTTTGCAGAGAAATTTGACCATGGTGGTAGTGATGGAGCCAAACACCACTGGACTTGGGACCACAGAGACCACTAGTCTTGTGATTCCTGGGACTGTGGGGACTACTGAGAGTGAGACCAAGCACCCAACAGCCTCAAAACAAGTCCCAAAAAGTCCTCCTATTTGTTCTACTTTACATCTTCATATTGTCATTTGGAAACACGCACTATATTTTAAATGTACATGCTGGTTTTGATCAGGGGAGTTTGAGCTCTTCTAAATATCACCCATTCTGAAACAGCATTTGTACTACAGACATATAGACAGGTATAATGATTGATACTTCAGATCATGTTGCTAAATGTTGTAGGGAGTTTCTTTAAACAAAAAAGCAGTATGTGGGGAGAATGTCTAAGGGTGTGGCTAATGTGTGATAAAGTTCACTCTTTCAGTACAATAATTGTAATCACAGTTTTTCAAGTGCTTGCAAATAACGTTTTCATTATATCACAATGTAATTATGATGCAATTGTTTTTAATATTCAGATTTTACTCATATACATATTATATTAAGTTAGAATTTTAGCCGGAGATCTCTGGTTAAAAAATGACAACACAATACACACATTCTAAAATCTACATGGCTCAGTGTCAAATGGCATCATATTCATGCTTTTAGTAACAAACACAGCAGTGCAAACAAATCCGGGAGGAAAAAAAAGCAAATCCTTAACCTAAAGGAGAAGAGAAACAAAAGAAGGAAAAAATAAAACAGGTGTGTATGCTAAAAAGGAAAACATTTTCAACTTTAGATGTGCACATTAAAGTTATTTAAAAATTTTATAAATAAAATTGTAATATGATCTACAGTAAGCTTAATCTCAACAAAAACATTGAGAACAAGAGAGCAAAGCTGAATTGAGTTACCACACTCAGTGTCGTTGGTCAGTTAGGACACCCACATTTTGTGATTGGGATAAGGAAAGTATTTAAATGCAACTACTATGACAAAGTCACTCCAAGCCTTAGAAGAGCCCTCACCAGGTCTTAGAAGAGGCTGCAACCAACTGTCTGAACTGTCTGAAAAAAAATGCTTCGAAATGGCACATTTGAGGCAAGATTAAAAGTATTTGCATGCCTATAGACTAATAGGCAAACACTGTGTTTGCCTATAGACCATACAAGTAATACACATGTGCATAATGTCATTGTTTTCACAGATTTGTGTTTATGTCACAAAAGACACTTTTACACAAGAAAAACACGTTCATTTTTAGAAACCTGCACTTTAAAACCCATTTGCAAAAGAAGAATTTTTGTAGAATTTAACAGTGACTGTCCAAAATATGTCTTTGTTAAAGTTGATGGTAACGACATACAAAATATTAAGCCCAGCGAACTACTAAATGTGTAGAATTAAATGCATAATATCAATATATAGCTTTTTTTAGAAATAAACATAAAACAATTACAAAAAATAAATACATTTTAGCCAGTGAATTTATCAGGATATTCTGAAATAAATTCAGTGCCGTTCCATCATTGTATAAATTAAGAATGGGTGTTTGAATTAAAAAACAAGCCTTGTGTGTTGTCTGTTTTTTTTGTTGTTGTTGCTGTTACAGATGCTGTTCTGGTAAGGTCCTTCCACAGATCTGCGAAGGACTGATGCGTGTTTAGTACCATGATTGACTAACTATAATGCAGCTATAATATGTCTGCTTGTTTGTTGTTTCAGTTCCTGTTGTAGCCCCACCTTGAAATTTAGTGCTGACTACTGGAATGTTTCAAATGTGGTTCTTGGCATTAAAAGTTGGAGAACCACTGCTCTTAAGGCTTCTAGTTAGATAGACCAAAGATAAGCACACACATGTTATCCTGAGAGCATGTTACCAAAATGACCCGATAGTTTGTTTATGCAAGCAGCTTATTTTCAACCTATAGTTATGTTTTAAAGTTAAGCACCCTCTAGCTGATGATTTCTAATTCACATTTATGCATTTGGCAGATGCTTTTGAATGTGATATACAGTGACTAAAATAATGGGGTTAGTTTTTTACAGTGATTTTACAGTGCATTCAGCTCGGCAGAAAAATGGCGGCCGTCTGCTGGATCCCTTGATGGCGATGTTCTCTGTAACGGAGACACTGAGGCATATGGATTCATATGCAGCTGTTTATTGTAAATCACAATCAGTAAACAGGCAAAGGTCAAAAACCAGCAGACAGAGCAATAGAGGTGAGACAAAAGCAAAACATAAATATAGGCAATGGTCGGGGCAGGCAGCAAACAATCAACAACAATATCCAAATAAAAAACAAGGGGCAGGCAGCAAAGGTTCAAAAACAATAAACAGCCCAAGTGGTAACAGGAAAGCAGTCCGGAGAAATGCTCTGAAATGTAGCACATGGCAAACAAGACATCGCAAAGAGTTCTACAGAGTCTAGGGTTTATATAGCCAGCATGATTGGATACAGGTGTTGCAAACAGGAGGTAATCAGTCTTTGGCAAGGGCTCATGGGAAGTGTAGTTCGAGAGGAGACTACTATTCTGGTGAGGGCTCCCTCTGGCAGCATGGAGGAGGTGAAGCAGTGGCCTCCTCCGTAACAGGCCCAAGTACTATGGTGCCATTGCCACCTGGTGCTTCTTAGAAAATGTTGCATGACTGTCATATGCATTTATTTTAGAATTTAAATGTTGTATTTAGTATCGAGTATTTTAAAGTCTTTTGTAAGTAACACACTTCCTGCTGCCAGCTGGTGGTGCTATAACTTTAACTGACTATAGCCACATCATTGTGATCAGTCCACAAAACCAAACATACTTCTCAAGTTTGATGTAAATCAATCAATGCATGCAGAAAATGTGAGACACTTCCTGTTCGATTTATTGCCATGAATTAATTGACAACGCTGTTTGAGATATCAACAATCCTTTCATAATTTAATTTAAAAATAATTATCTTCAAAATCTTTTATTTGACCAGGTTTGAAGCAACTTGGGTAAAGAGGGCTTGTTAAGAGGGCTTGTTTAAACTAAATGACACACTTCCTTCTGCCAGTTGGTGTGACCGTGACTCACAATAGTATGGCTTAATGAGAACAATACATATACCAAGTTTGGTGACTGTAGACAAAACTAACCTCATTATTTTAGTCAAAAAGGGGTGCTACAAAGTAATAAAACAAAATAATAATAATCTAAAGAAAACGTAGTGCCCTTTGCACTTTCAGTGCTTGGGCCCTAATGATACAACAAAAAACAATAGGGCCCTTTATGCTTTTTGTGCTTGGGCCCTAATTCTGTAACTTTTTTAAGTGTTTAACAGCTTAATAACATTTTGGATAACTTTATCCAAGGTTCTGAGAACTTTCCCTATAGCTGGTTCCTCAGCAGTGTTTACAATATAGTACAACCTTGAGTGACTTATTGCCCAACCATACTTTACCTTAACAACATTGTGTGAGGTCATTCAATGGCAAGAAGATTATGCATGCAACTATTAAGCAAACTGTCAGTCCCTGGGAGAAGAAAGACACTTGCCTTAAAGAAACTTTTCATGCCCTAACTGGCTTGTGCTTGGTAATTGCTACAAGATATTTTGCGTCATTTTATTTGGATTTCTTTATACTTGTGAGGGGTTCATTGTTTTGTGTTTTCTTACTATTTAAACACTGTCTGTCATGCTCTCTCAAGCGAATGAATATGTTGGGGTATATATTTCCCCCTCAATGACATTTATGAGTTTTTCTGTACAAGTTCTGCTTTGTTGAAGGGTTGCATTTTGTCAAGGATGCGACTTTTTGTTTTGATTGGCCCGACTAAAACAGAACCCAGTTTTGTGGTCTGAGCATGTAATAGAATTTAACAGTGACTGTCCAAAATATGTCTTTTTTAAAGTTGACGGTAACGACACACAAAACATTAAGCCCTGTGAACGTCCTGGTTACATATGTAACCCCCGTTCCCTGAAGGAGGGAACGGAGACGTTACGTCAACTGACGTATGGGGTCTTGCTTGAGAGCCCTATCACCTTCGCGTGAAGAAAAAACGCGCCAATGAGCATTTGGGCAAAGCGCAGTGCTCGCTTTCATTCAGGTTCTTGCTGAGGAGCCGAGATGTGTCCCGGCCAATCAGCGGTGAGTCAGGCTTGCGGCAGGGGGACGTAACGTCTCCGGTCCCTCCTTTAGAGAACGGGGGTTACATATGTAACCAGGACATTCCCTTTCAGTCAGTCCCTTTCAAATGACTGACGTATGGGGTCCCTGTGGAAAACGCCGCAAGCCGACCCACGTTACGGGCTAGGAATGTTCGTACAGGCAAGCGAAGCGTGCCTCGTAAAACAGTTTCCCTGCCTCCGTAACCTTCCAGCGCTCCGCGCAGGCAGCATGTCGCAACCCAGTTGGGTGCGGAGCCCAATCATGGAGAGATTGTGGCAGTTGTTCCTATCCCCACCCCAGGAGAAGGCACCTCGGTGCATGGGTCTCCTTCCTCTCACGGGATAGCCACAAAAAACACTGGGAAAAACGCCCGTTCCAGAAGAAAGGCGTTGCGGAGACCAAACCCCACCGAAGGAGGTAATGTGTGGAGAAAAGGTATAGACTGACTCAGCAGTACTACCCATGATAAAGTCTCTGTGCAGGTCCTACCTACTGGGACGGTTCACTGCCCACAGAGACGGCAGCCGTGAGGCGCCAAGGGAAGACACGGGTTTACCGATGGGGGAACCGTACCGTGGAAGATACACATAAGGGGTCACCAAAGGGGAATCACTACCCATGGAGCACTTAGCGTGAGGCTCCTCCGCCAAGCCTGCTTGCCGATGGGTGCCTGGAGGAATCACAACGTAGGGTTCACCAGCTCTGCAGATGTCTGCCAAAGAGGCGCCGTACGCCAACGCCCAGGTAAAGGCAACACTCCTGGTCGAGTGAACCCTCACTACGGGCTGTTCCTGGACCACCAAGGTGGACATCGTCCGGCCAAGGGCCTGCGCCGTGACCTTAGTCGCCTGGAGGGAAGGTCGGTCGCCGTGCACAGTTCCTGCATCAACCCTGGCTCGGAACTACCCTCGGAAAGACGCACACCGTCCGTGAAGCTCTTTAGAGGAAATAGCTCTTTATGAGAAATTTGCTCTTCAGAGCGCCGATCCGCCGAGGCACCGACAAACCGGAACGAGAAAACCTGCTGAATTGCCGTCTAAACACCGCAGAATGCTGGCGAATGCTGGCGAATCACACGAAGGTGCGGAGCGAATGCGTAACACACACACTCGGCTCCGAAGCAAGAATCTGAATGAAAGAGAGCACCGGACGGCTTTATACACCCGCTTCCGGGTGGGCGTGAGCCGGCGCGCAGAGCTTTGCCCAAATGCTCATTGCTCTTTCCTCTCGGGCCCATGCTCATTGGCGTGTTTTTTCTTTACGCGAAGGTGATAGGGCTCTCAAGCAAGACCCCATACGTCAGTCAGTTGATGTAACGTCGAACGTGACTGACTGAAAGGGAACTACTAAATGTGTAGAATTAAATGTGTATTCAATATATAACTTTTTTTAGAAATAAACATAAAACAACATGGTGTAAATACATTTTAGCCAGTGAATTTATCAGGATATTGTGAAATAAATTCAGTGCGGTTCCATCATTGTATGAATTATAATATAGAATAGGTGTTTCAATTGAAAAGCAAGACTTGTGTGTTGTGTTGTCTGTTTTTTTGTTGTTGTTGTTACAGATGCTGTTCTGGTAAGGTCCTTCCACATATCTGCGAGGGACTGATGGGAGTTTTTTAGTACCATGATTGACTAACTATAATGCAGCTATAATATATCTGCTTGTTTGTTGTATCAGTTTCTGTTGTAGCCCCACCTTGAAATTTAGTGCTGACTACTGGAATGTTTCAAATGTGGTTCTTGGCATTAAAAGTTGGAGAACCACTGCTCTTAAGGCTTCTAGTTAGATAGACCAAAGATAAGCACACACATGTTATCCTGAGAGTGAGACTGTCCTCCCAAAATGACCCGATAGTTTGTTTATGCAAGCAGCTTATTACAACATATAGTTATGTTTTAAAGTTACGAACCCTCTAGCTGATGATTTCTAATTCACATTTATGCATTTGGCAGATGCTTTTGAATGTGATTTACAGTGCATTTAAGGTACACATTTGTTAGTACATGTGTTCACTGGAATTGAATCCATGATGGTAGCGCTGCTGTAACATAATGCTCTACCAACAGAGCCAGGCATGTCCACCCATCATGAAGCAAAACAACATCTTTTTTTTTGTAAAAAAAAAAGATTAATACATTGAGCTGTATCCCTCATGTATCCTCATGTACATGTCATGTATCCCTGTAAAGATACAGATCACAGCGCTAAATTCAGACAGAGTGGCACAGAAAATATCATTGGATCTTACATGTCTCATGACAAAACCCGCATATAAAAACTAGTCAAAAGTCACACGAGAATCAATGAGATGTGCCTCCATATTTGAATTTCCCCCTTTCTGCTTCTCTACGTGGATATGTGGCGCATTGATCGCTTAATAAGCTCAAAGTAATAATTGTTTTCTTGCACACATGGATCATTTTGCTTCAAAAAACTATTTATTATCGTGGATGCAATTTTTTTTTCTTTAAAATATTTTTTATAAAACAGTGTTTCACTGTTTTATAGTGTTTCAGGTTGAGGACTTCCTGACATAGCCCCCTTCTAACCCTAATCTTTTCTGAAGTTGACAGTTCTTTAACCCAGCCCCCTACTAACGCTGAGTGATAAATAAGCTTAAGGGAAGCTAATTTGGTAAATACTCCTATAGATCATATTTCAGGGAAGTGATAAACGACCTATATGGTCGTACAGGCTGGAGAACACAGGTGGTTACCACAGTGTTTAAAGTTGCCTGAAGTCAAAAAGCAGTCTCTGCTGACCTCTGATATATTATTATTTTTAGTATTTATAGATATATTTATAGATATATTTTTAGTATTTATAAATATATTACTTTATACCTTTGTGCCTCTAGCAAAACAGTTGAATGTATGATAACATAATAGCATCTGTGCACGTAAATGCAGTACTTCACTTGCCTTAAGCACATTTCTTTCTTGATTATTATCCATTCAATGTTTGAAAGGTTCACAAGTTAGTGTAAAGATGATCCTTATGAACTGAGTGACACATTTCAAATCTTCTGAAGCAAAAACAATAACTTAGTATAAGTAGATCAATATTTAATATAATAAAATTATTGAAGATTATTATTATATTATTATTATTTGTAATATCAAAGCTTTCGTGGTTTTCAATCCTGTTCTGCCTATTAACTTGTGTTAAAAAAAGCCTGCAGCTCTGCACATGTCCACCAAAGAGGGCCCATGCTCTGGCACCTATTGGAGGAAACACTTGAAGGTTGAGTGCCTTCATTTTAAGGGGGAAAGGCATACCCTGGGCTTGATACGCCAGAGCGATGGCATCCACTCTACAGTTGGCCAACCTTTGCCTGGAGACAGCCTTTCCCTTCTGTTGGCCTCCAAACAGTGTGTGAGTGGTGAGAACTCTGGGCACATATCCCAGATCCAAGATATCCAATGTTTGAAGATCACATAAGAGTCAATCGGCCCTAGAAGCCAAGGGGGATTCAACCTTCTAGCGCCTCTAAGAAACCAGATGAACAGGTCGTGCACCGTTTACCATCCACTGTACTGTGATGAGTTTTGTTTAAAAAGAAACACACCAACCAGATAACAGACTCCACTTCAAGGCATATGCTTGGCTGGTAGAGGGAGCTCTAGCCTGAAGCATTACGTCCATTGGTAATGGAATAAAAAAGGTGACAGTTGGAGGATTATAGAGATGTCCCTCCTATCTGACCCCCTAAGTGTAGTTCTTGGAGATCTCTGTTAACAAGGTAATGATGGGAACCAGGTGTGTTAAATATGGAAGTTATACAAAATATGTGGTGCTGTGGGTCCCCAGGACCAGAATTGAAAACCACTGATCTAGAACACAACTGTTCTATTGTATAAAGAGACCTATAAAATGTAACATTTGCTACAGATTTTTAACTCCTCCTGTAAAACGTGTTTACATTGCCTGTTGCAAACAGACATATGCAACTGTGACAATGAGTCACAGCAACTTTGATGATGTGTCACATGGTGAATTTAATGTGTTTTCTTTCATACATTGTTAAGTGACAGTTTTGACATGGCTGGCAGCATTCGACTTAACACCGTAAAACAATACGATTACATGAGAATTCATGTTATAAAAATTTTTTGAACACAAACATGCATTTAGTATTTTATTAATTTTGAGTTATTTGCATGCTGTTTTTTTACAATACATAGTGTTTAAAAGCAAATAATAGTTTAGTAGCCTTTAAACCCCACAGGGAGACAAGGAAAACCTTAAGGTTTATCAGAAATAAATGTGTTCACCATGTTTTCTACACTTGTCAGAATAAAAAAAAAAAACCTGTTTAAAAACACAAATATCATAAAGGACTGTGGAGACAATTAAAAAAAAATTTAGTGGAGGATTTTACTGTACTTTAACCCATATGGGATATGTTCCAATTACCAAATAGTGAGCTGTTAAGTAAACTACACAGAGTATTTGGACAGCTTAAATAAGGTTTCAAACTGTAGGCAGCCATTCTAGTCTTCAATCAGCTGAGCAGGCCTCCTGTTACACCCCCCTTGGTCTCAATACATTGGCTACTCGCATCAAATTCAAGCCTTTGACTTTGGCCTTCAGAACAGCCACTAGAATAGCGCACTCTTATTTCACCACACTCCTCCAGATCTATTTCTCACAATCCCCTTCCTATTTACTGCACTAAATGTGCGAGTGCCAACTGATGGTTCAATAACAATGAGACAAAAAGTCAATCAGATCATTCTCTTTCTTAGTTCTTTAGTGGCAGAACGAATTTCTACCATAACAAGATCTGCTGAGACATCAAATCTTTCAAAAAACAATTGAAATGCGTCTCTTTTCTAGCATTCAACTAGACCACAACCGTAAAAGAAAGCACTTCTTATTTATTTAAATAAAACTGTCCTCTTTATTAATAAAAGTATTATTTCTACTCTAGCGTCTTTATTTTTATGGCATTGTCAGTGTAAAACTACAGATATGTTGCTTTGCATCTGCTTAATGACTAAATGTGCATGTGTTTTTGTGTTTCTGTTCTTGTGTTTATTCCACAAGCTATAATCCTATACAGATGCATTTTACCAAATGCAAATCATTTGTTTTTTATAGACATAATGTTTCTTTTTCTCTACCTATTGATGGGAGTTTTCTGGGCTTTGAAATGGATGGTAACAGCTTGCTCAACACACAGATTCAGTTCTGAACTGCTTGAAACACTGCGTGCTGAGGACATCTGCTGCTCAAAACCATAAATGCAAGTTTAGAGTCAAAGTACTGTAACAAAATGCTTCGGACTGCCATGTATTTTTTAACTTTAAGCAGAATATTCTGAAAAACGCACCAGTTTTTTCCAGAATATGTAAAAATGCACAAGCTATTTCTTTATTGGATGTTTATTGGCTTCATGTGTCATCTGTCAAAAAAATATGTTTTTAAGGCCAATAGTCCAATACATGTTATTAATTGCCCGAGCACTCAATCACGCCTACACCTCTATAACTGTAGTTCACAAGGATACGTAGAGGTCACCTGATTAGTCGGGCACTAGTCAGTCTGCCAACTCACTGGGTCACTGGGATTTGCTAGGAATGACAATTAAATTTATTTCATTCACTTTCTCGAGTATAACTCATGTGTTATACTCACATATTGAAACTTCTATTCTAGCATACTGTATTATCTTCTGGTGGGGCTATCCCTTTTCTTCTGTGGCCTCTTAAAACTCAGATAGGGAGAGGGTGCACATACAAGTGATAGTTTGTATGATCAGCTAATTGTGCATGTATGTTTTATTAAAAACTATTTTAAGATTTTCCTTTACATATTAAACTAAACTAAAGTCATAATATTACACAAAAATTAAGTTAAATCTCAAACATTTATTTGTTGGAATACATTGCTTTTGTGGGGGAAACAGCTTACAATTAAATAAATTTTACAACCTTGTCCGCTTATCCTTAACATGTTTTTTTAACAACGCTTATCTACCATGACAAGTCACATAAACTAAAGAGAAAATCACACTAAAATTAAGAGGGAAAAACAAAAACCAACATAAAGGTAAAATTCAAATTGCAAAATATTTTTTCATACATTATTACAATATTATTTCAAAGCCACAAATGGCTTTGGTTTCTGACTCTACTGCAGTCTGGAATCTTTAACTTGGTGTTCCCTACACCTTCTAAAATCAATATTCGATTTTAAATCTCCAATATAAACAACAGACAGTATTTACAGAACAGCATCAAAGAAATTATTTGATGAATCTTCACACTCTGTTAGAGGTATGCTGTGTATAGGTGACCATTACAGTGAATATAAATAAATCAACCATTTATTGTGGGGGAAATTGTTCATAAGCCATCAACCATGATAACAGCTTGCCTGTGAAACTTTGATAAACTTTTTATTATTTTATAATGTTGTGTAACAATGCAGAGTACTTGCCAGTTCAGAATTTGTGTACACATGTTGGAATGATAGCATTTATGAGTGCAGATGAATAATAAAGATTATTCAATCACAAGATTATTAGCATTTACATTTAGCCTCATGTAGCAACTAGAACTTAGTTTGTATGCTATAAGATTACTCTTAATGAATGGAACAGAGATAAAGCTGACCAGTAAACTATAATCATTTATCCAGTTAAGGATCTGACAGGCTTAAGCAATCAAGCCACATTTTCCATCAATTTCTAGAAGACTTAAAATAAACATGTTGTACTGTGTATGATCTTGCATGTGACAAATAAAATTTGAATTTGAATTTGAAATAATCAATTACTGAGTATGCACTTAAGAGTTATCTGCATTTACCCTGTAAATTCTTTGTAAGATCAAAATTACTTGAAGGCACATCATGTCTTAATTCTTGAGTTTGTAAATATGATTTTGGTCTTTGTGCTCAAGTATAGAAGCTGTACTTCACATGTGTTTTCAAGATGGCACCCAAGCAGACAGACTTGCCTTAAATAGGACTTTGAGCAGTGTGGGTTGTGTTCCCATATAGTGATTAAAACACTATACTCAAAAAAACCTTGAATGGTCCAAAGTACTGTGCCTTTTTAAACTCAGACTACACATTCTGCACAGTTCGTTGTTACCTTAGTAGTTCTGGTGTGGTGTGTAACTGGGTGTATTAGTGAAAGTAAAACACCTATAGTGAAAACTGCATTAGTGAAAACTGGGCAGTGCAGATACCTTTGCAAACCATTTATATCAAATAATTAATCAGAGCGCATATCATTTTTTGTCCTGCCCTACTGTGCTGTGATTGGCTATCAACTTATTAGGTGTGACGTCACACCCGACACACCCATCACTTTCTGTGTGTTCCTGTGAACTTCCAGTTCAATTACTATGTTCTAATATGATGTATTGCATTTAAGCTTATCCTCATTTATTCATGTCTTTTCTCTTATGTATTGTGTACTATATAGTTTTATTTATATAGTATATTTATTTATTTAATTTATTAATTTTAATAAAGCATCACGGTTTATTAATTTAGTGCAGTACCCATTTCGCATTGGGTAATATAAGCAAACAACACACAGTATTGTATAAAATATAGTAAAAATATACTATAAAAAAATAGTATAAAACAACACATGTGCTGCTTCAGTTTCAAAGCGGCGGCCGGCATATCACGAGGAAAAGCAAGCACGACTAGCATAACACGAGAGGGGGCCCCCTAGGGGGGATGCAGGTATGTCCCAGTTAGCAAATTTCCTTTGGCCCGTATCTGGTCTAAACCTACAGCTAAAGTGTGGCCCAGATTAGTTTTTGTTCGCCGGGTCAAAATTGGCCCATGTTTTTTTATTCAAACCAAAAATTATGAAATGGACAAATTTGAATTGGAATTTTTAAAAATATTTAACAGATATACTTTAAACATTCAAAAAGAAAATGATAAAATGAACAAATCTGAGTTGGAATCCATTTTTAAGATATAGAGATATATATTATATTAAAAAAATATATTAAATGGGCAAATTTGAGTCTAAACCAGTTTTAAAGAACAAATAACAATAACGAGTGCCAAGAAGAAAAGGTCAGAAGGGCTGACAAAGCAATCAGAGAAACTCCAAAATTAACAGCCCAGCCTGCCAGCGAAGAAACCAAATCATCACTCCCTAAATTCCCATCATCTGATTACTCATCATCAGAGACCACATCTGAAAAGTCCTCTGCACATGGCTCCTTAGAATCTGACATTCATTTAATTGAAATGATCCGAGTGCAATTCCTCACTGCCTTGAGTGCAATCAAAGGAGTCAAATAAGTCAAAAAAGGGACAGAAGTTAAAAGCACATACTGATATCAGGCATAATTTCAATAATATAAGCATTTAATTTTAAGATAAACCATACATTATTATTAAAATTACAGGAATAATGAATTGACCAGGAAGGGACAATTAATAATTTTATATTATTATTATATATTAATAATATTATTAATAAATGTACCTTTTATTTTTAATTAATCATGACAAATACAGCACGGCATTAAGACATCAGCCACACAGCTCTCATTTCACATAATTTATTATATAGAATTATTATAATTTGTTGTTAATACATGTAAAAAGCACATACACAAACCTTTTTTTTTCATTTTACTGAAGTCTTAAATCTTTCTACAAATGTTTCCTCTTTTGTATTTTATTTCTAGAACATGTAATGTTATACATTGGCGCTCAAAAGTTTGGTATCAGTAAGACTTGTAATGTTTTTAAAGAGGTTTCTTATGCTTATCAAGGCTGCATTTATTTGATCAAAAATACAGAAAAAAACATAATAACTAATATCTATCTATCTATCCTATAAGAATCATATATATATATATATATATATTGTCACGGGTAGGGCTGGGTATCGTTCCAAAATTTTCGATACCGATTCCGATACCGATACCCTGAATTCGATACCGGTTCCGAACGATACTTTTTTCGATACTTTTATTT